>RJWM01017667.1:0-42626 GCA_004363535.1 Dasyprocta punctata | reverse complement strand
CGCTGAGGGGTACACAGTCTCGAATTGGCTCTAAATGAGACTGTGTCTCCAGGCCTGGCAATAAATGCTCCACTCCAAATTCATCAAGTGTTCCGTGAGTTTTGTTCATCCCGGGGTAGGCTATAACAAAAATATCACATCTTTTTTATCCATTCCTCAGTCAATGGGCATTTAGGTTGTTTCCAAGATCTGGCTGTTGCAAACTGTGCTGCTACAAACATGGGTGCACATATATCACTGTGATATGATGTTTTAAATTCTTTTGGGAAGATAGCCAGAAGGGGAATAGCTGGGTTGAATGGGACTTCTAGTCCTAGATTTTTGAGGAATCTCTACACTGCTTTCCACAGTGCTTGTACCAGTCTTCATTCCCACCAACAGTGGAGAAGGGTTCCTTTTGCCCCACAGCCCCTCCAGCACTTATTACTTGATTTTTTGATAGTAGCTCTTCTTTCTGGGGTGAGGTGGAATCTCAGTGTTGTTTTAATTTGCATCTCTCGAATGACCAGTGATGTTGAACATTTTTTCACATATTTATTTGCTGTTTGTGTTTCTTATCTGAGAAGTGTGTGTTCATCTCAGATGCCCATTTTTGGATTGGGTCTTTAAATCTGGGAGGACTAAGTTTTTTGAGTTCTTTATATGTGCTCAGTAGTAATCTTTGTCTGAGGAACAGCTGGCAAACATTTTCTCCCACATTGTGGGTTGTGTCTTCACTGTGTTGGTGGTTTCTCTTGCTTTACAAAAGCTTTTCAGTAGGATGAGATCCAAGTCGTTGATTCTTTGTGATAGTTCCTGTGCAATCAGGGTTTTGTTCATCAAGTCTTTGCCTACCCCAATGTTTTCAAGAGTTTTACCTACTCTATCTTCCAGCAGATTTAATGTTTTTGTTTCAATATTAAGATCTTTGATCCATTCTGACTTTAGCTTAGTACATGGTGAAATATATGGGTCCAGTATTAATCTTTGGCATGTGCAGAGTCAGTTTTTCCAGCACCATTTATTAAAGAGGCTATCTTTCTTCCAGTGAATATGTTTGGCACCTTTGTCAAAGATAAGGTAGCTTCTTGTATCTGCAGTTGTTTCTGCATCTTCTAATCTCTTCCATTCATCTTGAGGTCTGTTTATTTGCCAGTACTACACTATTTTTTATCACAGGAATTGTGATGCACCCTGTCTTGTCTTTGTTGCCCAGGGTTGCCTTTGATATTCTAGGTCTCTTCTGGTTCCAGATGAATTTTAGGATTGCATTCCCTAATTCTGTAAGATATGCTATTGGAATTTTCATTGGGATTGCATTGAATCTGTGTAACAGTTTTGGAAGTATGGCTGTTTTCACTATATTGGTTCTTCCTACCCAAGAGTATGGGATATCTCTCCATTTTTTAATATCCTCTTCAATCTCCTTTTTCAGAGTACTGTACTTTTCAATGAATAGGTCTTTTACATCTTTTGTTAGATTGATTCCTAGGTATTTCATTTTTTGGATGCTATTGTGAAAGATGTTGTTTCCCTGATTTCTCTCTCAGTGAGTTTGTTAGTCATGTACAGGAAGGCTATTGATTTTTGAGTGTTGACTTTGTAACCAGCTACGTTACTGAATTAGCTTATTAAATCTAGTAATATTTTGGTGGAGTTTTTAGGGGCTTCTAAATAGAGTATGATGTCATCTGCAAATAACAATAGTTGAACTTCTTCCTTTCCTACCTTTATTCCTTTTATTTATTTCTTTTCTCTAATTGCTCCTGCTAAAGTTTCCAGGAGATAGTGGACATCCTCATCTTGTTCCTGATTTTAGAGTGAAAGTTTTCAGTTTTTGTCCATTTAGTATGATGTTGGCTGTTGGTTTGTTGTAGATGGCTTTTATCAGATTGAGATATGGTGTATTACATTTATGGATTTACATATGTTGAACCATGCCTGAATCCCTGGGATGAATCCCACTTGATCATGGTGTACAATCTTCTTGACAATTTGCTGTGGTCTGTTTGTTAGTATCTTATTGAGGACTTTTGCATCAATGTTCATTAGGGAGATGGGCCTATAATTCTCTTTCTTAGTTGGGTTCTTCTCTGGTTTTGGTATCAGGATAATGCTTGATTCCAGGAATGAATTTGGAAGTATTGCTTCCCCTTCAATTTCATTAAAGAGTTTGGGAAGTCGTGGCGTTAGGTCTTCTCTAAATTTCTTGTAGAATTCAGCAGTGAATCCATCAGGTCCTGGGCTTTTCTTTGTTGATAGGTTTTTAATTATATCTTCAATTTCATTTATTGATACCGGGTTTTTAGGATATTTGCATCTTCTTGGTTCAGCTTTGATAATTCATATGTATCTAGGAATCTGTCCATTTCTTCTGAAAACCATGTTAAAATACATGGTTTTCAAAGTAGGTATAGATGATTTTCTTGATTTCTTCAGGGTCTGTTGTGATTTTGCCCTTTTCATTCTTAATTGCATGGATTTGAGTCTTTTCTTTCCTTTTTTTGATAAGGTTGGCTAAGGGTTTGTCAGTTTATTTAATCTTTCAAAGAACCAACTCTTCAATTCATTGATTCTTTGTATTGTTTTTCAGTTTCCAGTGTATTAATTTCTGCTCTGATCTTTATAATTTCATCCCTTGTGTAAGCTTTTGGTTTAGCCTGCTCTTCTTTTTCTAGAAGTTTGAGGTTCAACATTAAGTTGTTTATATGTACTTGCTCTGTTTTCCTGATATGGGTATTTACTGCTATAAATTTCCCTCTTTAGACTGCTTTCACTGTGTCGCACAAGTTCTGGTATGTTGTATTATCATTTTCATTCAACTGCCAAAACTATGTAATTTCTTCTTTAATTTCATCTGTGACCCATTGGTTGTTCAGTAGGGTGCTATTTAATGTCCATGTGTTTATGAAGTTCATGTGGTTTCCTTTGGCATGAATTTCCAGTTTCATTGCACTGTTATCTGATAGTATGCATGGAATAATTTCAGTTCTTTACATTTACTGAAGCATGTTCTATGAGGCAGTATATTGTCTGTTTTGGAGAACATCATGTGTGCAGCTGAGAAGAATGTGTATTCTGATGTGGGGTAGAACACTCTATGGACATCTACTAGGTCCATTTGTTCAAAAGTTTGGTTTAGTTCTAATATTTCATTATTGATTTTTTTTGTCTAATTGATCTTTTTGTGTTTCTTTCTTTTTTTTTTGTGACATTGGGGATCAAACTCCCAACCTTGCACCTGCCAGCTAGGCGCTTAAGCCACTGAGCCAATCTCCTGGCCCTTAATTGATCTTTTTGTGACAGTGGGGTATTGAGGTCTCCCAATACAGTTGTATCAGGGCTTATTTGATTTTTTATGTCTATTAGTAATTGTTTTATATAGTTGGGTACACTGGTATTTGATGCATATATATTAATGATTGTTATTTCTTTCTCTTGGATTGTTCCCTTTATGAGGATGTAGTGACCTTGTTTATCTCTCTTAATCATTCTTGGCTTGAAATTTACTTTGCCTGCAAATAGAATAGCTACCCCTGCTTTTTTCTAGGTTCATGTTGCATGGAGTATTATTTTTCATCCTTTGACTTTCAGCCTGTGAATTTCTTTTTGATTTAAATGTGTTTCTTGTATGCAGAATGTCATTGGATCTTGCTTCTTGATTGATTCTGCCAGTCTGTGTCTTTTGATTGGTGAATTAAGACCATTAACATTGATATTTATAACTAATATGTATTGATTTGTCCTTGTCATGTTATTTTCCTATTGTTGGTCCTTCCCCTTTTTTTCTGCCTCCCTCTAATTGTTTGCTTTTCCTTATAGATTCCTTCTGTTGGTGTTCACGGAGCGGTAGTCCTTATTATCTTTTTCTAGAATGTCCTTCTGAACATTTTGGAGTGCTGGGTTGGTGATCGTAAATTTCCTCAGATGTTCTTTGTCATGGAAGTATCTTATTTCTCCATCAATTTTGAAAGATAGTTTTGTGATATACATCAATGTGTGTTGGAAGTTGTTTTCCTGTAGAACTTGGAGTACTTTACTGCAAGCTCTCCTTGATTTGAGAGTTTTTGCTGAGAAATCAGTTGTGATTCTGATGGGCTTTTCTTTATAAGTGATTTGTTTCCCTAACAGCTTTAAGGATTTCATTCTTTTATTCTTGTGCTGAATTTCTTGAATCTTGACTATGATATGCCTGGCTGTAGATTGTATTTTGATCATTCTTAATTGGAGTTCTATATGCCTTGTTTATCTGAATGTCAAATTACTTTTTTCTAGCAGGATAGTTTTCTGTCGTGATGTTTGTGAACATTTTTTAAAATGTTATTTGTGGTATCTTCTGCTTGTTCATTGACTCCAATTAATCTTAAGTTATTCTTGTCTCATCTAGCAGCTGCTGGATTGATTTCTCATGATCTCTTTCTATTTTTGAAGAATCTTTCTTTTCCTGGTTACTAACTGCAAGCCTGTCTTCCATATCTGAGATCCTGTTCTCACATTGGCCTAAGCTGCTTCGAATACATTCATTGGAGTTTTTATTCTCCTGGATATCTGCTTGAATCTGCTTTATGGATTCTTTCCTATGCTGAGCTTCCATACTTTTCTTAAGCTAGTCTGTTTTTTTGTCTGTGTCAGCTCTAATGTCACTAAGCACGGTGTGTATTTTGGTAATCTCTGTAGTTATCTGAGAGATTACTTCTGATTTATTTTTTTCCAGTGCTTCATTGAATTGCTTTGTTGTTTCCACTTCAGAGAGACCTGGTGGACTGCTTTCAGATTGTCCCACCTCATTGCCCCCTGCATTTGCCTTTAGTGAACTGGATGTCTGAGGTTGCATTTTGCTTGTCTTCTCATTTTATTTTCTCTCTTTTTTTAGTTTAATTCTTGGGGTGATGCTTGTAAGTTGCCTGTATTGGATGATCTGTGTCCCCTCCAAGGCCTCATCTAATTTGGCTGGGGTTGAGTCTGGCAGTTGTGATTGGTTTGTTGTCTAGTGCTGGGATTGTTGATGTGAGTGCTGCACCTGCCCAGGGGTGGAGCTGACATACAGTGTAAGGGAGGTGGGTCTTCCTCTTTCTCGCTTCTGCTCTCTCCCCTCTCTTGCCAGCACACTTTGCTGTTCAGTGACCACCATGAATGGCGGCCCCGCAACACCATGCTGCCTTGGAGCCATCTAAGTATGGACTGAAACTCCCAACAAACTGTAAGAAATAAACTTTTCCTTCCCTAATTTTGGGCATCAGGTATTCTGCCTCGGCAACAAGTGAAAAGTAACTAAGACAGAATTTGATACCAGAGGAGTGGGGTCGTTGCTGTGACTAAACCTGACCATGTGGTTCGAGAGCCTTTGGAAATGACTTGCAGGAAGAATTTGGAAAGGTTCAGAGATGTCACCTGAATGCATAGAGCTGGAACAACTTAGGTTGTTCTGTATGGAAGATTCTGGTCACAGCCCAGGAGACCAGAAGCCTGATAGAAAGCCTGTCAGTAAGGATCAGGCTTGGGAGGTTTCTGCTGGGAAGAAGGACTACATTGGTTGCTGGACCCCACACGATGTGTGTTACAGCTTGGCAGAAAGTTTGTCTGCATTCTGCCCATGCCCAGAGACTTTGCCTGAGACTGAGATTAAGGTTAAAGGACTGATTAGTCTTAAAAAAGAAACTACAAGGCAGCTGAATGTTGAAACGGTGGCCTGGCTACTGCTGGGGGCTCTTAGCCAGATTTATGCTGGGAATCAAGAGCAAAGAGCCGAGCATAGTGATTTAAAACCTTGTGAGTTTGGCCAGGAAGCTGTGGACTGTAAAGATGGAGCTGAGACCTTGATTGCTGAGAAGGAACAAAGGAATAAAACAGATGGCCTGGAGGCATCCTGGGAAGCAGTGAGTGCTGCACCTGCCCAGGGGTGGAGCCCACATTCAGGGTAAGGAAGAGAGGAATGCAGTTCTTCCTTCCTCTCTCTCTCTCTTGCTCTCTCTCGCTGGCCAGCATGTCTTGCTGTTTGGTGGCCGCCATGAATGGCAGCCCCACCATGCCATGCTGCCTTGGAGCCAACAAAGTATGGACTGAAACTCCTGAGAAACTGTAAGAAATAAACCTTTCCTTCCCTAATTTTGGGCCTCATGTATTGTCTCGGCAACAAGTGAAAAGTAACTAAGATATTGCCTATGGTGGGTTGTTTTATTGGTAGTATTTAAGACTCTTAGGTGATGATTACTTCTCTGAGGTATCTTCCAGGTATAGCTAGTTTCTGGGTTTTGAGTCTGTTGGAAGATCTTACCTCTTCAGTTTGTTGCAGATGAGAAGTTGTTTGTTTGGCATGGTCCCTGGTTCTTTGGCACTGTGCCACCATATTTTCTGTGACCTTTAGTTAATCTTAATCATGGGTTATCAGGACCAACTGCACCAGCCAGTGCCATCCTCCACATCCGCTACTCCCCTGCACTACCATGTCTCTCTGCAGAGGCCTCCATGGTCGCCAGCCATCACTGTCACCGTCTCCGTGATCTTGTGTCCACAGGTTCGAAAGTTCCTCTAGTACAGTGAATCTTGGTCAGGTCGAATGTGCCACTGGCTACCTCCTTCTTCTTTGAAGTTTCTCTCTTCACTCTCTCTGTGAGCTTCAGTTCGTCCTTCAGATTCTTCATGGGTATGGGGACCCACTTCCCTCCTTCTTGTCTTCCTCATGATGCTATATTGCACTGTCTGGACAGCAACTCTCAGAGAGGCTGTTTTCCCTGCTGCTTACTGCTCTGCCATCTCCTGGAAATCTCCCAGCAAATTTATTTATTTTTTAAATAATATTCAGCATGTATTTTAATGAACATTAATCCTACTTACAATGATAGCAAATTAAGAAGATACAAAGCTTGTATAATGAAAACTTAATACTGAAAATCAAATAATATCAGAAAGATTTAAAAGGCATACATATCTTAGAACAGATCAGACAACTTTAAAATACATATTTTATCCAAGATGATATGTTTTATGAAAAAAATATAAACACCAGTTTGTCTTGTAGTGGAAAAAATTGATGTACAGATTCACTAGGGAAAATAAGCAAGAAAAATAGTTGAAAAGAACAGTGACAGTAGCAGGAACCTAACTAGAGTTAAAGTGTGCTAAGAAAAGGAACACTCTGTAACTGAAACCTGCATTATTCATGTAAAAACAGACTTGTGGGGAGGAAGGGAATGCAAATTTAAAAATAAACAACTACATTAGAAGTGAATACTATACTCCTTCTGAAGGTCATAAAAAGGTATAACTCAAGTAACTCTGGAAAAATATATAACTTGGCTATATACTATATACTATAAGGCTAAATACTATAAATAAATACTGCTATTCAAATGTCCACTGTAGAGAGTTTAAGGACCCACTTTTGAAATTGTTATAAAAAATCTAACCATATACAAAATTCTACAGAGTGATAAAATGAGCCTTTATATGTTTCTATCATCTAGAGAGCTGGCAGTGTGGATCAAGCAGTGCATGAATAATAGTGGAGGAAAAAGGACTGACAGGGGTGGGGACATTGGTCAGTACTAGAAGGACTGCAGAAGATAGGAATTGAGAAAGAGGGGAAGTAGCAGCTCCTTCTGCCCTTTGACCTGACGTAATTGGCCTTGTTACCTTCGTGGGCCTTCATCTTCAAAGGGCATGGCCTGGCAGAAGGAAGTGCCTTGGGAGAAAGCTATCTGAACTGAAGATCCGTTCATTCCACTTCCCACAGCACCCCCTGCTGACTGATGGAATCCTGGAACTCACCAAGTATGACCTCACGGTTTGAGACACTCAAGATAAGGGATGTTGGACTGATTCCCTCAACAGGCCCAGGAGGGCACTAGTGGCCTAGAGGCAATGCCAGGTATCTTAGTGAAGGCCCTACACTATCACCATGGGATTTGAAGCTTCTAGTTGGGATAGCTTCAGGTAGCAGTTTGTGAGTGAGAATGGGGTCACCCAATACAGCCACAGGGTGATGAGCTAAGGGGGCGCTGTAGGAGGCAGAGCTCCAACTTGAGCATCTCGTCTCCCCATGGGTAGTTGCTAGGTCAGGTCAATGCCTGCTGTTTCTGCTCCACTTCCTTTCAGTTGTCCTCTTTCTTTACAGGGCCCTCAGTAGAATTCAAGAGACCAAGGTACCCAAGCACGGTAGCATGTTGGTTTTGTCAGAGGTTTCACTGAGAGTTTGGATCATCTTTGGATTCATTCTGCCGGGGACCAGCTCAACTGTTGTGAAGTTTGCTTCCTTCCTCAGCTTTGGCTGTAGTGTTTTGGGCACAGTTAACTTTTTTTTTAAAGCTAGAATGGGGTATGCAACCTGCGATAGCTAGTTTTGGCATTAGGTTGATTGGATTAGGGGATTACCCAGAAAGCTGGTAAAGCTTTATTTCTGGGTGCATCTGTGAATGTTTCCAGAAAAGACTGGCATTTGAATCAGTGGGCTGAATAGAGAGGACCCACCTTTACCCACTGTGGGCAGGCAGCAGCCAATTGGCTGAGGTCCAGATAGAGCTAAACAGCAGAGGAAAGGTGAATTTATCTTGCTCTGTCTTCTGGGGCTGGGACACACTTCTTCTGCCCTTGAACATCAGAACTCTGGATTGCCTGGCTTTTGGACTCCAGGATTTGCACTGGTGACCTGCTAGGTTTTCAGGTCTTCAGCCTCAGACATTTACACCATTCACTTCCCTGGTTCTGAAATCTTTGGACTTGGACTGAGCCAGGCTGATGGATTTCCTGGTTTTCCAGCTTGCAGGTAGTTCAGCATGTGACTTCTCAACCTCCGCAGTCACATGAGTCCATTCCTTTAATAAATGCCCTCTCTCTGTCTTTGTCTCCCCCTGTCTCACATCTGTCTCCCTTTTCCTCTCCCTCTCCCTATTTCTCTCCCTCTCCCTCTCAAAGGACCAAAAACCCCAGCCAGTTCACAACCTCAAAGTGAAGGTGGAATGCTCAGGCAAAAAAATCTCTTGTTCCAAAACCTGGAGACACATGGGGGGTGAGCTTCAGTTTCTGGCCCCAGGACCTTGGGGTTTTGGTTTTGCATACTATCTGGAATGATAGCAGTAAAGGTTTGCTTATTTAGACATGAGGGATGAGGAAAATGACTCCCTGACTGAAGTCCTCACCGGACACAGTACCCACACTCGTGTGCCATGAACATGTGACCTTCAGCTGGTGGAAACTACTCCACATGGGGGTGATGATTGTCCAGAGTGGTGAGAAGGGCAAATTAGACCTTATCTATAGAGAGGTGAAAATATTTTTCAGAGGCCAGAAAGTCTTCCTTTAGGAACTGTAGCCACTATCACCGATGAGTGGCAATGTTTTGGAACTTCAGTTGCTTGTGTGTATGTTACTGGCTTGTGTATATGTGTGTTACTAGCATGTATGTCAGGGTTAAAGATGAGAAGACCACGTAAGGAGGGTATGACTATCTTTTAACATCTCTTTGAGGGAATCAAGGAAACTACATGTGATTGTCAACATATGGGCCATCGGTCAGTGATAAGCGGTTCACTCCTCCTGGATCCTTATCGCTGAACTGTGCTATGTTATTGGGTCTGACTAATATGTTGAGAGATGTGCCCTTTCCAGCTGTAGAATTTAATTAATACTGCGAGTTCCCCCAGCTCCTTTTTGCCTACTGCAGTGATTACAGAAGCACACACTGATGAAGCATCTGCCAACTTGTCCCTGAGTGGTTACGAAGAGCAGGAGTACATCTGATGACTTGCATTGGACACAGTGTAAGAAAGAAACAGACATTTTTTTTGAGGGAGGGTGGATTTTGGGATTGTCACCACAGTGGCACCTAACCTCTCCTGACTGATGATATAGGGCCAGATTGGTCATTTTTCATGTAGTTTGCCATTCTCTGCTAGTATCGTGGGGGCAGAGCCCTTTCTACTTCTGCAGAGGACAGTGGCCATCTCACTTCCCATACAGAAGGATCCATATATTCCTCTAGGGAGAGTGTGTTTCTCTGATCTCTGGCCAGTGCCCAATTAGTTACAAGGGAGGGTCTTTGCTTAGATGAAAGTGTCGTGCTGGAGAGGTAGACCAACAGTAGCAGTACAGTGTTTCTGTGCAGGCTAAGCAGGTGCCCCTCTCAGATCTACAGTAAGTGAAGTTGCTGTCTGGGCAGAGTTGCTTGTCAGCCCCAGCTGTGTCTAAGCAGAGGCCATGCTTCCTTCATGCTGCTCCCAAGCCAGTGACTAGAGCAGCAGGGTCGGTGGCGGAGAGATGATGTTACCAGCCTGTTTCGGCCCCAGCAGGATCAGAATGCACAAGTAGCTACATGGGTCGATAACTCAGGCCCGCATACCACGCACCACAGTTAGCAGTTCTGTTTCCCCATCTTGCACCTTCAGCTATATGGGGATTCCTTTGTAAGCAGCTGAAGGAGAGAGAAGGCCACAGCTAGTCTACAGATGGACTGGCTCACTGCGGGAACAGACTGAGAATGGATGGCACCACATCACAGGCACACTCGGCTAGCCTTGAGAGAGAGTGGCGAAAGGAAGTTCTTCCCTGATGGGCGCAGCTTTGAGGGGCACACCTGACCTAGGGGTAGGATGGACTGGCCAGCTGCTCAGGGGCCAGGAAAGGCGAAGACTGTAAGAGGCTCCCAAATGAACAGGCTCTTGCCTAGGGATGCAGAGTATTCCAGACAGCCTTGGGGGATGGGGTCTCCTAGCCCCAGCAGAAATTTAACCTCTTGTGATCTTAGAGGGAGACTTTTAAAAAGCTGATATTTCTCCTCCCTTCGTTCTTCCTTGAGAAAGCTGTCCTGGATAGTATCACTCAGTGTTTTTTTTTTTCTTCCTCTCCTCCTTTCCATTTCTTTCAAGTCAGCACTGTGGTGTATACACTTGGTTAGACCCAGGTAGAAAAGAGACAAAGGGAAAGAGAGAAAGACATAGAGGAAGGAATTGAAATAAGAATATTCTTGAGTTAAGGGCACACAGTTGGATTCTGTTGGAGCAAATTTAGGCTGGCTGTCAGAATAGTTCATGTTCAGATTTTAATACTGACTTCCTGGGCAGTCGCTGAGCTACTTCAGGACCACTGGGAAGAAACTTATTGGAGTCCCATGGCAAGGGAATCTCTTATCCCTTATTGCTTTGCATCATATTGATATGTGTGAAGCAAATCCACTTTAATATACTTCAGTATACTTTATTCATTCCCATCCTCTCTCACCCTTGACCTTCTGGTCAGGAGAAGAGCTTACAGTTTTTGATCATACCTCACAGATGTCTGACTGGTAGATGTGTAGATATGGCATCTGGGAGCAAATGATCTTTGGAGGGTCGCTAGCCCTACCCGGAAATGGTACCTTGCATTGGACACTTAGGTACAAGGTTGTGAGTAGGAGCTTGTGTCTCTTTCCTGTCCTCTCCTTCAGCCTAAGAAAATCCAGAGAGTTCTCTAAAGGTGTCCAAGCTTTCTGTGGACATCTCACCAGGGCATAAATGAAGCCAGGCCAAAACTAGAGGCTAGCAAGAGAGGCCTTGCTGAAGGTGTGGGGAGCTGTGGAAAGCTGAGAAGGGGAGGACAATCACATCCCTTTCCAGTCACTCCAACCCTTAGGGTATTTGTAGAGTCATACAGGCAGCAAGTGACAGTGCAGTTGGCAGTGCCAGGCCCATCAAAAGGCCACAAGTTCCATGTGCGGTCCTGGGACACCTTCAGAAGCTTGCTCATTGGCAAGGATTTTATGAGCACAAGGGCACCCAGCAACTCTGGGCAAGACACCTCCCCCACCCCCACCCCAGCTGCATTTCCTTTTCTTAGTGTTATGGCTTAAATATAAAATGTCCTCCAAAGTGTCATGTGTTCAGAAGTGGGAATTTTGGAAGGTGATTGGATCATAGGGATGCTATACTTCTCCATGGGTTAATCCATTGATGAGTTCATAGCTGAATAGGGTGCTTTTATAAGTGGGCCTGGTTGGAAGGAGCAGGTCAATAGGCGTGTGACCTGGAAAGGTGTCTTTTTGTCCCTGGCTCCTTCTCTTTTTCCCTGTCTATTGTTTGTCTCTGTGTCTCTGCTTCCTGGCCACCATGTCCTTCCACCATGCTTGTTCTGCCCTGAAGCCAACCAACCATGGACTGAACCCACTGGAACTGTGAATCACATAAACCTCTTTCCTCTTTATGTTGTGAGTGTTGGGTATTTTGTTGCAGTGATGGAAAATTTGACTAATACCTGTGTGTACCTGTCACCTCCCACTGCTTGGAGTTGAAGGGGAGATTTCTGCCTTTCAGACATCATAATGGAATCTTTGGGAAAGTCATGGAGGTGACTGTAGGCTCACCCAGCAGGAGCTACTGGTCCTAGTGTGTGATGACAGACAAGGAACACAGATTCTTCCAGGGCTTCTCTGCAGCTAATGAGACCTTGGGTTGGGTACTAGTGAGCAAATAGAGTCAGGAGCCTGTGTCCAATGAGGATGTCTTGGGAAAGTCAGAGGAACAAGGCCTGTTGTAATGGGCTGCTGAAAAGTTAGAACCCTAGAAAAGAAAAAGAAACTCTTCCATCCTATAGAGCCTAGCTTAGAGCTAGGGCAGATGAGCAGAGCAGTCCCTGCAGTGTAAGTATCCACAGTCCTGCTGGCCTGCTTTGGGCCCAGAAGGAGCCATGAAGGAAGAGTCACTGGGTTAATGTTCTTGTTGTCAATCTCAAGTTTTCATCACAATGTGCCTTGGCAGTGCACTGATGAGTATGGGCCACAACCTTCAGTAAAACATTTCAGTGTGACTCTGCAAACGCTTTCAACCTTCTCTTCCACCTAAGGCACAATGGCAAAGGACATTTTAAAAACAAGTCTGTTGATTTATAAAGACACCTTTTACCACTTCTCTGATCCCGTAAAATGGAGCTAAATGTCCACCTTGATATTTTGTACCATACTGGCTTACCATCTTAACATTTTTGTTTCTGATGGTTAAGAATGATTTGTGCAGAAGTGTACATGATTTCAGCTGTATTGTTTCTAACTCCTCTTTGCCTGAAAACCATGGGTTCAAACGTCCTGGGGTGTGAGGAGGTAGATGTGCAGAGCCACGGGGAAGTGATGAAAGCCGAGGCTTCTGGGCCTAGAAGGGTGTCCCATACAATGCCTCCTAGTCCAAGAGAGAGGACACACAGTGACCCATTAGAGTATTTCCCACTGTTGATCTTTATTTTCCCCATTTATTATTTACAAAATTTCACTCCAGCATATTTTTCAGAAACACAATTTTATGTTTCTTCATGTTTTACTTTCTTGAAGTCAGGACTGGTCAGGGTCTTTCTCCTATAAAAATGTACATTCGATGAGGCCAAAGAGGCCATCCAGCCACACCCTGAAGCCCTGCTGCTCTCTGTCCCTTTGTAGGTCAGGCCAACCAGGACACCTGGGTCTTGGTCTCCTCTTTTCTTGGCTTTCACTGTATGGGCCTTGTGCTGCTCCTGAAGATCTCTGTGTGGTTTTACTGTAATTCATCTGCTTCCAGATTGCTACGCACTTGGCTGCCTGAAGAAGAATACCCTGGCGCTGTCCAATGACAGGAACAATGCCAGTGGCTTCCACTTTGCTAACCACTGACCCTAGAGATGCAGTCTGGCAAGATGATGGGTGTGAAGTCTCATACAAATGCAGTCCATAGAAGTGACCCTGACCACCTAGGGCATTTCATAAGTTAAGTATATTAAGGAGATAATTTAACACACTCCCTCCCCCACCCTTGAAAACCTAACCCTGATAATATAGATTTCATATTGAACACGGGTCATGGTACAACAAACACAAACACACTGCCCTTTCAGTAGGACAAGTCACGATTTCCTTTGATGCTTGGCTGCGGGAGGGGCCAGAAAGTTACTGGTCACCACCACAGCAGGGTGTCATGCAGGTAGAGAGCTTAGTGAATGCATTCGGTAGTTAATAGCGCAAAGGGTTAGCTGTTGTAGATACAGAATAAAGAAACCTCAGCAATGGCCACAGTCTCAGCAAAACTTAGCTCTAAATGTGCGAAGACTTGCAGCCTTGCTATTAACCAGGTGACACGTGTTGTAAGAATACATTTGACAAGCTCCAGTAAGACCCACCAGACCATGTTATCTCTGCACAGTCACCCCAGAGTTGTGAGAACTTGATAGGAAACGTGTCAGACATCCCAACAAAAGGGCATCGGGAAGATAGATGGGGGCATCCTTCATGGAGCTGGGGTTCTAGGGGGCAAAGGACAGGTGCGTAGAGGAATAATGTGGAGCTGCTCTGTTCCAGACTCAGCGAGGCCTTTTCCTCTGCCCAAGCTTCCAAATTGCCAAGCGCTCTGATTGCTGACCCTGGGAGCACCTGGCAGGTGCACTGCACTTGGTGTTGAGGGAGGTTTGGGAAGGGACATAGGCAGCCAGCTGGAGATAGAAGAGGATGGGGCTCAACAGTGACATGGACGACAGAGCACACACAGACACGGTCAGAGGAGATGTGGCCAATTTCAGTCAGTTTGAAGGGCCAAAGCCATGGCCAACTCCGAAGTTTCAAGTTCCTGAAAAGATGTCATTGCCAGACCTCCACCTCACCCTGACACTTCACCTCACAGCACGAGTTGCAGTAGACTTCAACTACTCTCATTGCAGCACGTTAGGGCAAGATTTTCTTTTTTAAAGTATAATAAATCTAGTTACATGGATATTTACAACTGGCCTCTTTGCCTTTCCTCAATACTGTGAAGTCTGCCTGTGCATTGCTGCCTCTCTTTGTCCCCACTGCTCCAATTTCTATTTAAGACTTCACCCCAATGAACTCCTCAGGATTCACAGGGTTCAAAGTCCTTCCAGGATCCTGGAAGCCCAGATCCAAGTCAACTAACTAACTTTAGGCTCCAGGAAGCAAGTCTTTCAATAGGTCTTTCAGGAGCTTTGGATGTGGGGCATTGCTCTCCCTTCAACCTGGACCTCTCTGTACAAGGAGACCAAAAGAAAAGAGGTAATCTTAGACATTCTGAGGACGACATTCTTTTTCTTCATTGTCTTACAGGTATGCATGTGCGTGTGTGTGTGTGTGTGTGCGTGTGCAGGCATGGCCACGTGAGTGTGTACACATTTGGACATGTATACACATATGAGGGACACTGCCTCCTCTGTGTGTACCCATGCATGTGCGATGGTGCATGTGTGTGTGCACGTGTGTGTGTGGCTATGTGCGTATGTGCTCTGTGCATAGAACAAGCTGGCCATA
Source organism: Dasyprocta punctata (assembly GCA_004363535.1). Classification (NCBI taxonomy): domain Eukaryota; kingdom Metazoa; phylum Chordata; class Mammalia; order Rodentia; family Dasyproctidae; genus Dasyprocta; species Dasyprocta punctata. The sequence continues at coordinate 27,409 of RJWM01017667.1, read as the reverse complement.
ATCTAGGCAGTCAGTTCCTGAGGCTCCTTTGCATTTCCCTTTCACTCCTCTTGACTCTTTCCCTGGAGGAGGTGGAAGTAGAGTTCTGGAACTCCAAATTCGAGGGGGAACTTTGGGCGTGTCACTGGAGTCGAGCAGCCAACAACCACCCCAGAATGGGTCACTAAAGTGCTTTCTGTCCCTGAATGGGCTCACTGCCACAGTCCAAGGCACCTTTGGTTCTCAGCATGCAGCTGCTGGCAGCCAGTCCCCTGAGCATGTCCTGTCATTGTCTGCTGGTCTGCAGCTGCCAACAGCCCCACACATGTCAGGCTCAGAAGATGAGTGGGGTAAGGGGATGGGTTATATAGGCCATCTGCCACCTCTCCAGTTCTCTCGCCCTCCCAGCCCATATCTGCACTGTATCTGTACTCCCAATGCATCATTCAGGCTCTCGGAAATTCTAGTCCAAAACATGTCCTAGCACCAGGCAAAATTCTTGGCACTCACAGCTTACCCCTACCTGAAGGCACTATATGACCACTTCTTAGGGCTATAGTCACTTCCTCTGGGTCCTATATCCAGGAGACAGTCCAGATACATGGAGGGAGGAGTAAGGAGTGGAGGCTCTGCTCCCTGAAACAGGGCAATTAGAAACAAACAATGAACTAGACCAGCCAAACAGGGCCTCCCTAATGCGTAAACAGGCCAAAGGAATTCTGGCAATTTTAGAAAGGCCACCAACAGACATGCTTTCCCTTACACCCATTCAAATCAGATAAAAACAGATATATACTTACTACACACATGCACACGGAATATTTACTCATGTGTACGCAAGCAAACACACACACCATACTCACAGCGATATGTACACAGGCATAGGTAACTGTACATTGTAGATTCACTTCCACACATAATAATACAGATTTACACTGATAGATATAGTACTACTGAGCTGCTCAAATGGTTGTATGTATACACACTTCTACTCAGACGCATACACACTCACCCCAATGACACACACAAACACAGACACAGAAGCACAGTTTAGAGAGCAGGTGGAAAGGGGGTGGGGGCTACAGGAGAGGCTGCCTAAGGAAAAAGAGGAACATAGGTTGAGTGCTTCGCAAAGTTCACTCCCCCACGGCCTCCATCCGTGAGCTGCCACGGCTCCCAAGTTGCTGCGTGGGCTAATCCTACTTTCGTCAGCTGGGCAGGGCGGGTGGGCCCACACTCTCCACTTGCTTGGTTCCTGCCCGTTGGCAGATCAGTGGCCTCTTCCTGCCAAGGTGCTATAGGTCTGCAGAGGGAGGAGGGCAGCCTGACAGCTAGGCAGGCTCTGCCAGTGCACCCCCTTTTGCAAAGGGGAGGGGAGAAAGAGGAACACTTCAGCTGAGAGGAGGAAAGGGAGGAAGAACAAGCATCTTCAAGCATGGCACACGAGTTCCACTTTTTCCTTGGAACACTGGGGACAGGGTGCTTTGCCTTCCCTGGCTCACAGGGCTCCTGTGAGGGTCCAGCGATGTGATGGGTCAGTGAGCTCGTAGACACTTAGTTAAACACTAGACAAACAGAAAGGATTAGTATATAGATTTACAATAGTCATTCATCTGCTATTCTAGAGCAGATGGTGAAATAGCCAAGTGTGAACGTTCCTAGCCTCGTGCTTATTTACCAGGAGCTGACACCGTGACTAGCTATCAACTCAGCAATTCACAGAAAGCTAGCTCCTGACTCAACAGAAGTTTTGAGTCCCTTTGGTCAAGCATTCTGAAGCAGAGATACAGGCAAGAGAATAAATTCTAATCCTTCCAAAGTGGCCAGCTGAACCTGTGCATTCTTTAACCTGACATCACCGCTGCCTGCCACAAGTTCCTGCCACCTCCCTCCCATTCCCCTCCCAAGCCTGCACCACGACACCACGCTGAAGATACAACCCAAAGTCCTGGGCAAAGGCACCTGCAAATACTTCCCAAGTCTGTCGTAGCCAGTTTCCCACACATCCAAGCCATGACTAGCCCTTCCCCTGAGCACCCCAGCCCAGCCCTAAGCAAAGGGTGAGCAAGGCCTACAGCCTCTAGGAAGGAAAAGAAACAAACTAAAAAGTACAGTAATAAAAAAGAAATTTCAGTGCCTCAAGGCGGCAGGATAAAAAGACCCCAGAAAAGTTTCTGAGCAACGCTCAGTGCCTTCCTTTGCTCCTCAGCCTGGCTCCTCTGGCTTCTAAACATTTCTAGGGGCTTTACCACACTCACCAACTTTTGGAAATGTTCTAAAAGGTGTGAGTCTTCTTGCCAGAAAAGAAATCAATAAGATATTGACTCCTAACTCCTCCTCACTTCCTTCCCTCCTGGTCAGAGCATATGTGGTCTTTCTAACTTTGCTCCACCTCATGAAAATAAGGAGAAGTGTTGAACTGATAAGCACCAAATAAAATGATCAAAGGAAAGAGGGAAAACTCAACCCAAAAGGTACCATGAAGGGAGCAAAGCACAGCGTCCCTGCCACCCCTGGGCACTGGGAACTAATATATGTGGTACAGCCAGTAAACGATATTGAACAACACAAAGGCAACAGGGAAGAGGACCCGGCACCACCTGTCTATCTTAGGGACATGGTCAGGGTTAAAGAGCTTGGAAGAGATCACTTCACTGCAGCAGCACCCACAGCACAGGGGACAATCGTCCTCAGACTCTGAACCACTGTCCTCTTGCTCAGAGGTCATGGGATTCTCCTCATCAGCGCTCCGGATATTGTCTGTGTCATCCTCGTGTTGCTCCTCAAGGTCAGGGCTGCTGCTCTTGACACTGATGTCATCCTGTAAGCTTTCGATCTTGTCAAAGTCCCATCCTGCTGCCTGCACACACCTCTGGCCATGGGATGGCATGGGCCTCCCGCTGGACCCACGGCCGCGGCTCTCCTCCAAGCCCAGGTTGTCTTCAGAGTCATCCTCTTTGTTGTCATGGATCTCTACACACACATGGACTTCGGTGTGGACGCGGATTTTGGTGGGAACAATAGTATCATTAAAGCCAGGCAGCGCCTGCTGGGAGGTGGAGGGGGAAGAGAGTGTGCTGAGGCTTTCGGAGGTGGCCAGTGGGACCTGCTCTGAGACGGTCGCCAAAGAGCCAAGGCTTTCGGGGCTCACCAGGCGAGCCTGTGCAGGGCAGGTGGGAAGAGAGCCAGAGCCGACTTCATTTTCCACATTAATCAGGCCATCCTTTGAGGAGGTAATGGGCAGGCTCGTCAGTTTCTTATCACCTAGGTTGCTGTCTACTGGGGGTAGGGAGAGGGAGGGGGCTTTCCTCATCAGCACTGGCAGTGTTACTGTTGATTTCTTTGACAGACACAGCCATCTCCTCTTGGGTCTCTGGAGCTTAAGGGGCTGAGAAGAGGACAAACAGGCTGTTAGCATGCAAGGGGAGGTCACGGCAGCAGCCAAAGCAGTGTCTCACTGGGGGCAGCTGCTCCCTCAGGAGCACCGGGTGCTGGATGGAGGCCACTCAGGCCGCCGGGCAGGGCTCCCTGCCCAGGAGGGAGGATGCTGAATATTAATGCATTGCTTGAGGCAGAGGCCTCAGCATAGCCTTGGGAGTCTGCAGAGCCAAAGAAGGAGGACCAGGCAGACCAGCCTCTCTGGTGTCTTCCTTTCAGCCTCTCTGTGCCCACCTTCCCTTTCTGGCTTTGTCACCTTCCCTGGAAGCAAGCAAGGAGGAACAAATATGGCTCAAAGACCTGGAGAAATCTAGCTCTGCCACTTTTTGCCTTGTGATGCTGGACAATGGCCATCTATAAAAGAGTGATGATAGATTAGTCCTATTTGCTTGTTATCTGCTGTGGGTGTGTGCTGTGCATGTGTGTTGTACGTGTGCTGTGTGCATGTGTGTGAGGATCAAAGTGGGAAGGGGTCAAGAGGTGCTCAGGGGAAGCTGACTGTCAGAAAGTCAAACCTGCACATTTCTCACCACTACATTATGGTAGAGGTAGCGGGCAAAGAGTCTTCGGGCTCTCCTGCGTCGTCTACGATGGCGGTGAGGTCCTTGGTTGAAGAAAAGGTAGTTGATGTAGATATACTCCACCAAGGACAGGAACACGAAGAATAAGCACACGAGGATATAGATGTCAATGGCCTTGACATAGGCAATGTGGGGGAGTTTATCCCGCAGGTGTGAGTCGATGGTAGTCAGGATAAGGATGGAAGTTAGGCCTATAAATAACAGCACAGGTTAAGTCTCCTTTGGTGGCTGAAGTTCTTGGCAAGCCATTGGGCCTACATCCCATGGGAAGGGAGAAAAAGACATCTCTTGAGTGGGGCCTCTGCCCAGTGTTCTCCTTGTTCCCTCTTCCCCATGTTTAACCCCAGCCGATGCTCACTGGTTTGATGACTTCCCATTGCTCTGAGAATCAACTTGCAAATCTGTAGCCATGGCCGAACAATGATTTATAGCTCCAGTCCCACCTTGCCCTATTTGCCTTCCAGTACATACTCTTCCTTTGGTATCTGAGGAAGTTCTGTGAACCCTAAAATACCGCACATCTATCAAGGTTTGATCCCGAATGTGCTACTAAAGAAAGACAAGGGAGAGTTTAGCCTCTAAAGGTGGTGAAGACAAATCACTCACAAGCACTTCTTGCTCGAAAACCCGTGAAGGCTCCTTATGCTCATGCATGAAGTTCCAAACCTTCCCAAGTCTGCCCAGGCTGCCTTTCTGCTGTTGCCTCACTTGCCCAGGTCCTGCCCAGGCATCTTGCGATTTAGCCCACCTTCAGGGCCCCTCTGTCTTTAATCCTGCTGTTCCCTCTTGGGGAAATGCCAAGTCTTGTGTCTGTGCTTCCTGCATCCCTCAAAACTCACTTCAGACAACACTTTCTTGATGCAGCTTTAGCCACCAAGATCTGGGTCACTTCCCCCTCTGGACTCTGATAGCTGGCACCTCCACATTCCACTAGTCACTTGTCAAGGGCAGCTTCTCTGGAAGCCCAGCTGCTTAGTAGGACACTTTGACATCTCGCTTAATCACTGTTTGTGGTTTCACATTTCTGGCCTAAATTCATTTATACTTATGTATTCAATAAATAATGAACAATGGAACTTGGGGTTTAACATGCCCAGAGTCCACCCCTGATGTTGTTTCCAACCCATCTCCAGTGTCAGTCCCTCCACTGGGCAGGACCGGCTGAGCACCTGTACAATGCACACTGAAAAGATCCTGCTTCCTTGCCTGTGCAATCACATACTGCTCTAGGTATTCCTTCTTGGAACTTTCTCCTGAGCAAAGTGACCCAAGTTCTTCCCTGGGATGGACACGAGACCTACCAATTGTCACCCTGGCTGCAGAGGAATCATGGCTCATCCAAAACGATATCCAGGAGAGAACGGTGGTGAGGATAGTGGGCCAATAGATGTGCAAAAGGTAGCTGCTGATGTCCCGCTGGACCTGGAACTTCATCACCAGACGCATGTAGGAACCTGGAAGTAGACACATTGGTGTCAGCCTCACGTGGCACAGCGTGTCTCTCTGTTCACCTCACATCCTCACTTATGCCATGTTACAGACAAGAGGCGCTTCCAAGCTGCCAACAGATGGAGTGCGAGAGGCTGGGCCTGAGCTGAGCGCCAGTGCTTTCCACTATTAGTGTTGTAAACCTGGCCAAGTGCATCTACGTCCTTTCCACATTTGCAGAGGTGAGCTGCTGAGACTTTATCAAGGGCCCCCCGACAAACATCTAGGATGAGAGAAATGGGAAAGGAGGCAGCAAAGAGTGTGGGGATCAAAGACAGAGGCCGGCAGGAGTTTATAGGAGTACAAAGGGGACAAGAAACAGGAGAGAAGGAAGGTGCCAGACCCACCTGTGTAGAAATACACCTCTTTGCTAGTAATGATCTTCCCCAGGAAACTGAACTGAGGGATTTTCAGCTCCTCAGTCATCTGGACGCCATCCTCATTGTTTTCCCAGGATAAGATGATGTCTTCGATAGTGTAGCCATCTGGGAAGGGAAAGAAACATCGATAGTGTCAGAAAACAGACACAGGCAGATTTCACACCAGAGCAGTCTGTGAAAACCAAAGCATGGTTGGGACTTGAGATTTGGGGGGCTCCACTGTGGTTTGCTGAGTGTCAGCATGGGGAGACAGTTTGAGCACTTGGAAAGAGAACTCTCATTCCGGATTTTCTTAGGTCAGAAGGAGAGGACAGGAAATAGACACAACAAGCTCCTGCTCACCAGCTTGTACCTAAGTGTCCAGCGCAAGGTACCATGTTTCAGTAGGGCTACCTACCCTCCAGAAATCATTTGCTTCCAGATGCCATATCTACACATCTACCTGTCAGTCATCTGTGTGGTACAATCAAAAACTACAGTGAGTGTTTAAAGTTTTGAAACATGTATTACAATAAAGGACACATTGCCATGAGCCCCCCTCAAAAGCTTCCCCCTTGCTTTCAACATACTTAACTCATCATTCTTGGTACTTTCTGAAGCAGCTCCAGAAGTCCTGTTTTGTTTCTTTACTTATGTTGTTGAGGCAGTCTCTATGTCCTGAATTGATTCAAAACATTTTTTACCTTTCGTGGTCATGTTGACTTTGGGGAAGAGTCAGAAGTCGTTCAGTGCCAGATCCAGGGAATAAAGTGGATGAGGACATACCGTTGTGTTTTGATGGTGTGCCTCCCTATGGGATGGCACTCGGCAGCAGCATTCACTGCAGTTTTGATCACACTTCATAAAGACACTCAGGAAAGAGGTCTTCCAGAACTGCTTCAAAAAGTGGCAAGGATGATGGGAAAAGTATGTTTGAAATAGTGTGTGTGTGTGTGTGTGTGGGAGTATTTTTCTGGGGGTTCATGGCAATTTGCTCTTACTGTAATAATTTTTAAGATTAAATGTACACTGTATATTTTGATTACCCTTTGTATCATGTGCCAATCATCTATCCTGCCATCACTTTACGTCTACGTCTTGATCATCATTGATCATCTACATCTTTAGGAGAGAGACAATGGCGAGAAGGAGGAAGGGGAAGAGAGATGCTGCCCCTCTCGCTATCAGCTCTGTTTGTGCTTTCCTGACTGCTGCAGCCCCAGGCAGAGAAGAAGTGTCCACAGGAGAAATACGCACAGCTCTCCACCTCCAGCTTGCACGTCTGCTGGTCCATAGGGAATTTACGCAGGTCCAAGGAGCAGGCTGCTGTGGTGGTCAGCCTGCCAGAGAAAACAAAACAGAAGGGAAAAGTGAGCAGAGCCCAGGCAAGCACCCATTCCTGTGGGCACTGCAGGGGTGGAAAGCAAGAATTATCTCCAAGATCGACCTGTTTGTGGGAAAGAGAGAACTGGAGTGTGACAAGGACATTGAGAGACCTGGCAAGACTGACCCCAAGAACAGATGTATGGCATGTCAGCAAACCACAGGATGTCAGAACGGGAAGGGCCTTAGAGGGAACGGATGTGGAGACAGAAAGGAGACCCAGGCTTGCCAAAGAAGCATCAAGGCTGTCAAGAGAAAACTGTGCTACATGGAAGCCACTGAGGCTGCATGTCTGATGTGAAGGGCAGGTGTGTGGTGCATGTGTAAGGATATGAGTATCGGTATGGCCAACCTCTGGCCACATCCGCACTCATGCCAGAGGTGCAGGCCTACATGGTACTGGGAATTGGCAAGATGCCAATGGGCACAAAATGAACAGGGGTGGGGCGACATACCCACGGCTGGCCAGGTAAGGGCTAACAGCAAATCAAGTGGGCAGGAGCTGAGGCTGCTACGTGCTGCACGCATGAGAGCAATCTGAAGGGAGGCCTTGGAGGAGCCGAGGAGGAGACCAGCAGGAGAGAGAAGACAGACGAAAATTCTCTCCTGCTTCAGCTGGAAGACTTTGTCCCATCCGTTCCACCACTCAGCCCAACCTACTCCCTGTCAGTCACTGAAGCAATTTCTATTTTGTGTCCCAGGTAGAGTGGGTATGCGTGTGTGAGACTGTGTGTCTGATTTTAGTCCTTTCCATAAATGTCTCATGTGACGGTAGTCAGCTGATGGCCCCTTTGAGTTACGTAAGCGTGATCAGTGGTCAGCTCCCTGCAAGTATTTTTACTCTTGGACTCCAGAGCCTTGGCTCAATGGGAAAGTGGATAGAGAAGGAAGGAAGGAAGGAAGGAAGGAAGGGGAAGGGGAAGGGGAAGGGGAAGGGGAAGGGAAGGGAAGGGAAGGGAAAGGAAGGGAAAGGAAGGGAAAGGAAGGGAAAGGAAGGGAAAGGAAGGGAAAGGAAGGGAAAGGAAGGGAAAGGAAGGGAAAGGAAGGGAAAGGAAGGGAAAGGAAGGGAAGGGAAGGGAAGGGAAGGAGGGAAGGAAGGAAGGAAAGATGGAAGGAAGGAAGGATGGAAGGAAGAAAGGATGGAAGGAAGGAAGGAAGGAAGAAAGGGGACAAGAGTACTCCAGAGAAAAACTCAAAGAGCCCTGGTAGCTACCGCTGGAAGACATTTTCTGAGCTAAGTTTACCTCTCACACTTGTCTTTAGAGACCATTTATAAGAGATGGCACTGTGAGGACAGCCTTGAGGCCCATCTGCTTAGGTATAAGCAGGTCAGCGTTCTGTATGTACACAGCATCAGAGCCCTGTGCCACACACACCCATCACACAGCCCCTCCCTTCTCGGGGGCCCCGCGTGGGCTGCCAGTGTGGCCAAGGCCAATGAGAGGCTCCTTCCTCCCTCCCTCCTCTACTGTGGGGAGAGAAAAGACCCTGAGATAAATAGCAATGTGTACAATGCCGAGATGGAGGGGTCTTTCAGTTCAGGGGATCGGGACTTTTTCTCCAAGTGGGCATCTGAGCCAGGGATTGAAGAGTGAACATTTCAGTTCACAGAAAAGCAGAAACGGCCCTCGAGACAGAAGGAACAGCAGAAGCCAAGGTGTGGGGATGGGGCCCGCCGAGTGGGGGAGAAGCAGTGCAAGGCAGTTTTGAAAGCAGTGAACTCTCCTGTGTCCCCTAGGGTGTGTTTGTGGGATACACAGCAGGAGGAAGAAAGCCTGATGGCACATCCCTAGACCCCTAGGTGAACTCACCGGATGCCATACCGCACTGTTCCATCTGGGTGAAGCTGAAACACGCGATTCTCCACAGTCGAATCCTGCATGAAAACATCTTTGCTGTTCAGAAAGTAGCAGTCGGGGACCCACAAATTCTCATGTATGCGGTAATCCAGGGTCAAGTTCAGGTCGGTCTCAGAATATGCTAAGCGCGAATCCTTCCATGTCTGATAAAAATACATCGTCATAGTATAGTCCTGGGGAAACAAAGGTCAGCCCCAGTTGTAAGTTAGGTTGTCCAGTGTTCTGTTTTCTGTGAGTATGTGCTTGTGGTAAAACATCATACAGGTGGGTGTATGGAATATATGCTTTTTAAGGAAGAATAGCAAAATGAACCCTCTGTAATTAAAATCTAGGTTAAGACACAGAACATTACCAATACCATTCTTGGCCCAGTGTGTCCTTTCCAGAACATACTTCCTGCACCCCCCAGTGGGAACCAGAATTCTAGATTTTAGGGTAAAAATCCCCTCACTTTGGGCTAGTTTTATTTTCTCCTTGTGTGTTTCTAGAAGGCATTATGATAAGTTGTACCTATGTTTTTGAACTTTGAAGGAAATCATACTGTCTGTATTTGTCATTTCACTCAATATTATATTTGTGAGATTTAGTTTGGTTGATGTATGTAATTATAATTTGTTTATTTGCATTTCTGGAGAATATTCCACATATGAATATACCATGTATATAATCACGTAAAGGCTCCACACATACTCAAATGAAGATGTCATAACAATGACAAGGTGAAAATTCCAATTTACACCCCTGCCAAGAGCCAGGAGCTGCTGGAGGCTTCCAACGCTGTGCCTCACCAGCACCGGTGTGGAGTACACAAGCCCTTTGCCCATTCTGGCTTCTCACTCACTCTGCATTGCACCATTCCAAACAAAGTCAAATATCTTTTCATATTTGGTTTTTTTGGCTATTTCGCTTTTCCTGCTACTTAGTTTTCATCCCACAAGTGAAATTCCTGTTCACATTTGCTGATCATCTTTCTGTTTATTTAAAAATACTCTTATTAATCCGCAGGAATTATGTGTCCGTTGAATGTTAGTGTTTTGGGTTGCAAACATCTTAGTCCACTGTGACTTATCCCCTTTGACACTCATTACAGTGATTTTATTTTGCAAAACTGAAGTGGCAAGAGGTTTGGCTACAAAGAAATATAACACTGTTGAACTTACCAGTATTTATTTTTATGGTTTATATTTTCTGTGACCTTTAAAAGACACTTCATTTGTCCTGTGGTGCTGGGGGTGGAACTCAGGGCCTCACACATGCTAGGCAAGAGCTCTTCCAATGGCCTACATCTACAGCCCTCAAAGAAATCTTGATGTACCTACCCCAAAACACAAAGACGGTATCCTAGATGATCTTTTAAATGCTTCATAAGCCTTTCACCTTTGAGTCTATAATCTCGAACTGACTTTTTGGATATGGTGTGATGTAGGGTTCAACTGATTTATATTTTATTCTAGGGCCTGTATTTCCAAAACCTATCCTGTTTCTGCATGTGAATTCTGTTATAGGTCAGAACAACTGGAGTTGGCTTATGACTCTCTTCCCTGTCTCGTATCCTGTCCCCCATCCCATGACTGAAAGCAACACACTTACCATGTTTACATCCGAGATCTCATGAATGTTGGAGACAAAGATAGACACTTTCACAGTCACAGGGGCACCTACAATACAGAAAGACACTGTTATCTGAACGTTGGGATAAATGTTAGGAGCCAGACTGCCTGGATTTGTACTTGCTGTGACACTTGCTAGTTGTGTGGCTTTGAGAAAGTCATCTTCTTTCAGCCTCAGTTTCTTCATGGCAAAATGAAGATAATGATAGCACTGATGTCATAGTTCATTTAAGTCAAGCACTTAGAGTAGTGGTGGTGAACCTATGTGTTATCTGTTTTTCATTTAAGAGAAAAGATGCTAATGTAGAGTTGTTTAGTTTCTTCTAAACTAAAACCTCAGCATTCAGGTTTAATTGCAGCGTTGGTGCTTTGTGACAAATAAGTGGGTCTGGGCCCTTGTCTCTGAAAGGTTTTCCATCACTGGCTTAGGGCAAGGTCTAGGGCATGATATATGGAAGGGAAGGGGCCAGGGTAAAACAAAGTGAAAATAAAGGAGTAAAGTACTCTTTTTCTAAAGGTTTCCTGATAAAAACTAAAAATCAAGGAGCCCCTTCACAAGAGCCAAGACTTGTGCTCTTGTGAGTATGAGTGTGTTCACGGGTAGGTAAACATGTCAGTGAGTGCAAGCGTGCCTGTGTGTGAATGAACATGTGAGCATGTTTGTGTGTGTGTGATGAAATGTATGAATACGTTTAAGTGTAAGTGGTGTGTGAGGGAGGGCTTGAGTGAATATGTGACAGTGTGTGAGCACGTGAGCATGTCTGCGTAGGGAAGCGAATGTGCGTGTGCTCATGTGAGTGCATGTGTGATCACGCTTGTGTACTTCAGTGTGTCATGTGGGAGTAAATGTGCAACACACATGAGCATATAGACATGTGTGGATTTGGATGTACGGCTATGAGCATACCTATGTGACTGAATGTGTGATTCTGCATGTTCACATGCAAGTGAATTGTGAGCATCTGTGTGTTTGTGAGCCCACTTGTGTGACTGAATACATTTTTGTGTTTGTGAAGATTAATTGTGCTTTTGTGGTAGTGAATATGTGAGCATGTCTGTAAGTATGAGTGTATTCTTGTGAATTCTGAATTTGTGTATGTATGTATGAGCATGTTTGTGTACAAGTGTATTAATGTGTGAAGTGTGATGTGAGTCTGTCTGTAGGTCAACTGATGCATGAGCATGTTTCTGAGTAAGTCAGTGCATGAACATGTCTTTAAACATGTGTTAGTGTGTGCATGTATTTGAGTGTAAGTGTAGAGTAAATGTGTGTCTCTGGGAGTCTATTCATGTGCTAGTGTTTTTTGTGAGCCTGTCCATATGTGAGTGAATGCATGAGCATGTTCATGGATGTAAAATAGTTGTGTTGACATGAGTGTATGTGAATCTGTTTGTGTATTGTGTGATGCGTGTGTGCTCATATGTATATTCATGTTCTTGAATATGAGTAAATGAACATGACTATGTGAGGGAATGCTCATGTTTGAGTAAATGCAAAAGACTGTTTACTGTGCTTGTGTGTGTCAATGTGTATGCACACATTATCGTCTCGTGAGTGAACCTGTTAGTGTAGGTGAGCACATTCATGTATTTTCTTATGTGTGAGCACTGTCATATGTGATAAACATGTGAGCATACTTATGTGTGTGTGAGCATGTGTGTGCATAAGAAAGGATGTTAAAGGGTGTCATGTTTTTCAGTGAATTTTTGAGAGTGCTTATGTGTGTGGGCATGTTTGTATATGTGTGTGTTCACATATATATGTGAAGTTGAGTATTATCCCATATGTGGGCATATTTGAGAGAGTGCACGAGCAAGTCCATGAGTGTATGTGTGCATAAATTTGTGTGTAAGGGTTAATGCGTGAGCAAGTTTGCTAGTGTAACTAGGTATGTGGGCATATTTCTGTGAGTGAACATGGTAATATTTGTTCATGTGTCAGTGGATTTGTAGGGGTGTTCTTGTGAGCATATTTGTATACAAGTGCATGTGTCACCTGTGTGTGTCACTATGTATGTTAATATGTGTGTTCACAAACATGACTGAATCTGAGTATGTTCATATATATGAGCATGTTTGTGTATAAGTGTATTAATGTGAGCCAATTCGTGACTGTGTGTGCATGTTTATTGTATATGGATGTGTGAGCAGGTGTGCGTGTGCTAACGTTTGTGTCAGTGCACACAACTGAATTTGTGTATGCAAGCATGTTTTTCTGTGAGTGAATGTGAGCACATTCATGTGTATGTGTCAGCATGTTTATGCGTGAGTCTGTTAATGTGCATACCTGTGTGTGAGTGAATTTGTGTATGTGAACATGTTTGTGTGTGAATGTATCAATACACATCCATGTGTGTATTGTGAGCATGTTTGTATATATGTTAATGTGTTTGCTCATGCACATGAGTGGATGATGTCCCTGAGTGTATTCACCTGTGTTATCCTATCTGTGAGTGTGTTCATGCATGAGTGACTGCTGTATATATTCATGTGTGTGTGATGGGGTATGTGTGCCTGTGTGTGCGTGCTTGTGTGAGTGTGTCTACTATGTGTGGGGGTGAATTTGTGAGTGAGTGCGAGTGTGAGAGTGATTGCACTGAGTATGTAAAAATCTGTGCGCCTCCTAGTTTTTTCCCGGCCTAGCTGTTGGCAGTGTGCACTGGCAAGACTCAAAGGTGCTCATGGGTGTGGGAAAGTGGAATGAACTCTCAGGCACCGTAGACAAATACGTTTTTATTGTTCCCTCGCCGGCTCCAGGTTCTCTCTACCGGCCCCACCGCGTGGTTCTTCTTGGTGTGTTACCTCACACTGCTGCTAGGGAAACACGCGTGATGCTGGCGGTTCAGCCTGCTGCTTTCATTGTAGGCTGACTGCCCAGAAGCTGAGCTGCAAAGAGGGAAATGTGATATTCCAAGCCCAACACTTCAAAGAGCACCGTGCTGCTGGGGGTAAGCATATGAATGGCAGCCCAGAAGTAAATGGGCCTCCGTGCTAGGGCATAACCCAGACTCCAGCCTTCAGGGCTATTGTGAACAAGCCCCAGGAAAGGGCTATGTAGTGATGGGTGTTTCTAGGAATGCAAATATTGATTACTGCCTTTCAGGCCCTCCACATGCCCTTAGAGGCTGGCAGCTGTGTTAGGCAGGCAACAAGCCCCTGAGGGGCCAGCAGCCAGCGCTTCTCCCGCTCTGCTGCTCCAGTTCTGACTTCCCTGGACCTTTCTGCACCACACACGAAGCCCCTTCAGAACTGGGGAATGCTATGCGTGGGGCCCACGGGTCCCCAGATGAGATGCAGAGCCATTCCCCTGGTAAAGACATGATCCCTGGTCCAGGATGGGGTCAGGCCTGTAGCCTGCCACTGTCCCTTTGATAGACTGAGGAAGACAGGGAAAGAGGCTGCAATACTCACTTTCCTCATCCTTCCCTCTTAGAACCAACTCTTCTTCCTCCCTACAAACTCAACACGGGCCAGGTACCAGGCTAGTGAGAGCCCTCGGAGAGCTGCCTTGCGCCCCACTCAGCCGCTTTCTCAGGTAAGTGCTATGGCTGCTGTTTTACCTGGATCACGGTGAGGTCAGGCCCCTGCCTGTGGTGTGTGTGTGTGTGTGTGTGTGCTTAAGGGAGGGGCAGATAAGCACCTGACTTCTACTCCATGTCAGGTACAGAGGCTGTGCAAGAACTGCTGGGGTTCCAAATGCCGAATGCCTCAGCCTAGCTCTCATTTCGCTGGTCTCCCCACACACGCCCATCAAACAACAGTTGGGCATACAGTCCATGTGCTAGCAGGTCCTAGGTCGTCCCTGCCCTCCTGCCTTCATCTGCTGTTTGGCCAACTTAATCCAGGGACCCATCTTTTCAGGCAACCTGCCCTAAAACGGTGTATCTTTTCTTTTGTCTCTCCTCAATCTAGGCTTCTGGGTGCCCCCTGGAGTAGAGAATCACAACGGGTGTTGTATGGGGTCAGGGTAAGTGGCCTTCACTTACAGCTGTGTAGTCTGGGCTAAGCAGAAATCCAGGGAGAAACTGAGGAAGGGATTCTTGGAGGTCTCTGTGTCAGTTTCCTTGTCATTTCTCATGGCTGAGCTAGGGCTCTGAGTGCTAGGCTGAGGCGTTTGTGTTTTGTAGGGCAGTTAGCTATCCTGGGTTCCTATGGTGATCAGGCTGGATTTCATAAAGGTTGCACTGCATGCAGTGTTTTGAAGGGTCTGAATTTGGCAGGTGCTGACAGCCTGGGACAGGGGAGCCAAGACAGAAGAGCCCAGGGTGGGCACTCCTATGGCTTACGATACAGAGAGAACCTTGTTCAAATTGAAGACCATGCGTTCTCCCCACAGATGGACTACAGAACTCTAGCCTGAGAAGCTAGGTGCTTTGCTCCGCACACCCAGTGCTGTAGTCCTTCTTCAGCCAGATTTTTAAGGGAGTGAGGCTGAAAGTGGGGAAAATTCCAGTGAAGAGATCTGCACTGGGGACTGGCTCCTGAAGGCAGGGTTTGGGGAGGCAGGGTCCAGAGCCTGGAGCAGCGGGGCTGGTCAGCTAATGTGGTGGGGCTGGTTGGGTCTCAGCCCTATTCCATCTGACACAAAAGCCTCTCATGGCCACCATGGCTTACCTCCAAAATTCGGTCTCAGCCGGGCATCATATTTCGACAGCACCCTGTCCAGAATCTTGTGAACCAAGGACTGATTTGCACAGTTTTTGCTGAAACAGAAAGGTAATAAGTAAATGCTGGTTGAGTGTGGTCAACTGGCCAGTGGCTGAGTTGCCAGAGCCTTCCCTGTGCATGGACACATGCAGACAGGTCTGGTCATACATGTATCTGCTCCCTCCTCCCTTCCCTCCCCACGGTGAGTCAGCCAGAAGCACAGCAGTGACGCACTCTTCTTTTCCCTGCCCCTCCTCCCTCCCATCTTTCATCCGGAGGGTGGAGCATGGGGACTGGATCCCTGTTACCGGGCAGGACTAGAGGGTGGGGAAGGAGGGGATGCCACAGGAGAGGACAGGAGCCTGGGCAAATGGCGGCCCTCAGAAAACTGCATTGCTTCAATCCCCCGAGGAGCCCCACCTTGAGATCAGCCTAGATGCTGCTTTCCACACTGATGGGCGTCCTCCTTCCAGGGGTACCTGGTGGCCTCAGGAAAAGTCATTTCCCACTCTCAGTATCCTCCTGAGCTAAGCCAATGTCCTGCAGCTCAGAGCCACATCTGCCCTTACCTGGGACAGGCTGGGCATTTTTGTCATGTTTAAGTCAACCTTGGTGTTGTACACGTCTGCTTTTCAGACTTGGCATATGGCTTATGATGCAGAGAGAGCCTTGTTCATGTGGCAGGGATTCTTGACCCCGGTGAACCAAACCATTTCAGGTTCTTGGGCTCAGGGCTGTCCTCCAAAATATCCATTCTGGGCCAGAACATGTGCTTCTCCCTGGAGGGGCCTTAGCTAAGCAAGTGGAAGCGGACCCAGGGCAGCTCTGCAGGGAGCTGGCCTTTCCACAGGTCCCTTGTGCTCATACAATCCACCTAGGGCTTTTTCTCCAAAAGGCTGGTGAAGAGAACAGGCCCTGGGTACCACTGTGACTCTGTGACGCACTTCTGCAAATGTGTGCTTGTGAGTGCATGTGCGCGCGAGCGTGTGTGTGCATGACTGCGTGCGTGTGTGCGCGCGCACGTTCAGTGGCGCAGTCCGATATGTTGGGTTGAGGGCACTGCAGGGTTGTCGGCTGGAATCTTCCTTGCCTTACTCCCCCCCCCTTTTAAAATCTAAATAGACATTCATTTCTGCTTTGCCATTTAAAATTATTCTTGATCTTCCTCAATCATAAAATTTCATTTCCTAACACTCCAAAGTGTGCACATGAATTATTCCTGAATTAAAGCAACGCATTCCCGCCTGTTTCCAACGACACAGTCTCCATGTGCCAGCGCTTAGGATCCGTTGTCACCACAAATACACATCGTGTGTGATCTATACGTGAAGGGTGGACCCACACAAACTTCAATCAGACAGTGAAAAACCTGACTCCTCAACTGTTTTCACAGGCCACCGGGTTACAGGGCTATACACTCATGGATCGCGTAGTCTGGGCTGCCCCGAGCCCGAGTTAATAATTTCTACCTGCCGCACTGGAAAGAGCCCCTCGCCCCACTGCGCGCACTCCCGGGCACACGCACACGCACACGCACTCACGCCCGCGCGCTAGCCTCGGACTCAAACAGGTGTCTCTTCTGTTTGTTTAAGAATTACCCATCGCCCTGTCCCACAGGTGCCAAAGAACGCGACCAGGAAGACTGGCCCAGGGAACCTTAGTTCCCGGGGATGGCGGGGCAGGCTGTGGGGTTAGGACACTCCCGCCCGGCTGCGGCGTGCGCACACGCGGGGCGCAATCGGGCGCCGCAGTAACAGGTGGGCTCGGGCTCCATCTCGCGTGGTGGCCCGCATTTCTACCCCATTCCCACAGGACTCACACGCTAGGGACTCGGGGAGCCCGGATCGGGGTCCCTCTGCGTCCTGCCCAAGCCCGCCCGTCCCGGGGGCCCATGGCCATCTGTCCCCGCCGCATCCAGCCCGGCGGCGCCCGCTTACCAGTTGAAGATGTCCAGGAAGTCTTCGGGCACTCGGGAGAACTTGAAGTTTGGGGTGGGACTGGGCTTGTCGCTGTCCGCGAGCCAGGTCCTGATAAGCAGCATGAGCGCGCCGACCCGCAGCACGGCTCGGAAGCCCATGGCTGCGGCTCTGTGGGCGCCGCGGACGGGAGAGGGGGGGTCGGGGCTGGCGGCGGGTCGGTACCGGGCCGACCGGGGGTGGGACCGCTAGCCCGCCCGCAGAGTCGCCTCTGCGGAGGAGCTACCGGGGGGCGCGGGGAGCGGGCAGCAGGGAGTTGGTCGGGAGCCCCGGTCTCAGAGAGAGCCGGGAGGAGCGGGCGCCAGAGCAGCTCCGTCCGACGCAGCCGCGAGGTGCGCTCCGTCTGCGGCCGCTCCAGGCTGCGACTGGGCACGGGGCGGGGCGCGCGGGCGGCTCCACCCACTCCGACGGCAGCACCGGCCCAGCCAATCCGGCAGGTGCCAGGCGCCGCACAAAAAGGCGCGCGCTCCTGCCTCCGCCCGCAGCCAGCGCGCCCTCGGCCCCCGCCCCTCTGGGCCGCCGCAGTCCTCCCGGCCCGCTCCCGACACATCAGGGGCGGGGCCGTCGGGGGCATGGGGCGCGTCCGGGCTGCCGCTGCTGTGCCTGGATTTTTCCTGGGCGATTTTGTGCCCAGGGAATGTGGGGATTTCACTGTCGTGACCGATTCTGCATTCTGAAAGACCTGGCACTCTTGGGGACCAGGAAGTACCCCACTGCTGGTCACTCCCAGACGGTCCCTCGAGCCTCCAGGAGGCCTGCGTGCCTGGCCTCTGGGCGGGTGGAAGGGGGCCAAACCCTAGCACTCCTGTCATCCACCGGGGTGGAAATTAGGTCCCAAGGGCCCTGGAGGTCCTTGAAGACTTATATTTCCCAGAGTGCTCTTGGTCCCAAGTTGGGGTTAAGGGCGGAAAAAAAAAACCCCACGAAACTGAAAGGATTCACCAATTGGGGCCTCCCTGAGACGGGACTCTGTCTGTAAATGGGAGATACAGTGTTTTCCCCAAGAAGGGAAAAAGAAGGCAAAGGTCAGCGCTTAGCATGGGGACCAGACCACGCTGGTGCCCCTGCATCAGAAGAAAAACCCAAGCCTGGTATTTTTGCTAGATGATTCTTCTTTCACTCTTCAGGAAACTATCGCTCTATCCCCAAAAGATGCGGAATGCCTTCACCTCGTTCCCTGTCTCTCATTTTGGGTCCAGGAGCCGCAGGCCAGATGGACAATGGACAGCAGCCCAGTCACGTTCCACATCCCTGCCCTGCTCAGGTGAACCCATTGGAAAGGGTCGCGGTCCTAAAGGGGTTCGAGTTCACGTTTGATTAACTAGGAACACTCGCACCTGAACACATCCCCCCTTCGCTTTCCCTCAGTACTTGGGGACCTGAGTTGGGATTATTTGTGACCCCCGGAGCCTCCTGTGCATGATTGCCCAAGTGTTTTGCATAGTTGAGGGTTTAACTCTTTACTTTCCCCTTAAAAGAAACACTTTAGAATCAAACCCGGAAGCAGGTATCTCATTTTCCCGCCTTCTTCTGAAGAGCAGGGCACCTTTACAAAACCTTCTTTTCTGGTCCCCCTGCTTCCTTTGCCAGTGCAGCAAATTCTGCCCTTCCCATGTGGACAACAGCCCATCCTCAGCACCCCTCTTCCTCCAGGCGTCCTCGGAGAGATGAGGGCCATTCCGGGTCATTTTGTCCAGCGACTTGGATTGTAATGTGGGGAAACTGAGATCCAGAGAGCAAAGAGGGATGGGCCCAAGGTAGCACGGTAACAGAAGTCCAAACTAGACACCTTAATTCCCGGTTCGACTGCTTGCAGAACAGCGTGTTTTCAGGAAATTCAGACAACCACCAGCAGGTGGGAGTAGATTTGTTTGGATGCAGGTTGTCTCTGGCAGCAAGGAATCAAGTTCTGAAGGCAATTGGTCCAGTTTCTCGTTTGTCAGGGAAAACAGGCTTGAAAGCTGAAGAATAAGTTTTGTTCCTGGGTGCCCTTGTGACTGTGCAGATTGCCAAAAAGATGGTGAAGATGGATTCACTCCCAGGACTTAAACCCCAGAGGACCCTCCCCCATGTCTGCTCTCCCTCGAGGTGATGGTTCATCGAAATTTGTCTCACAAGACGAAAAAATGGCCCCAAATGCAACAAGAGACAGAACAATGCACTCTAATTTGTACTTGTTGAGCTTTTGTCTAGTCAGTGTGTGATGATATCCATAAATACCCGGATTGAATATGGGCTCATGGTGTAGGGAGAGAGCTTGAGACCTAATTATCCAAACGAAGCCCTTTGGCTTTCATTGTGGAGATAGTTTTGGGAAGAACACAGTTGCAGTGACCCCTTGGAAGAATCCTTCTGTTGCTTTGGGAAGCTGGAAGGAAGAGAGGCTGAGGGCAAGGAGAGCAATTAGAAAGGTGTGTTTACCCCTGCTTCTGGCAGTGACAGCTGGGTAATTGGGACTAATTGTCCCAATGAGGGCAACTAAATAAACTGGATGAAATAGAGAAATCATCTTCTGACAGAGCTAAGGGATAATGAGGCTGAAAGTCGAAAGACAAGAGTCCAGCGGGGACAGCACCGAAAGCCACTTCTGCTCCAGGGGCATTTATTGAATCTGGAAGAAAGACTGAGTTGTGGTTTTGGTAGCATCATGGAGAACTGGGACAAAATTCAAAGTTCAAGGCTTAAACAAGTATATTTGATAAGCTTTCTCACCACTGTCAGCTGAGACCTTGAGCAGTACCTCCTTTTCAGCATGACAGTGACCCAGGAGTAAGGCGTCCTCAAGTAGCTTTCCTGTCTAGATCCTCATGGCCTGGGCAGTCCAAGGAATTGGAAGCTTTGCTCTTAAAGTGGCCTTGGACAGACAGTGTTCCCGCAAATTTGAAAATACCCCAGCCAATGAAAATACTTTCTGGGGCCTGGAATATTGCTCAGTGGCAAAGTGCCTGCCTGGCATATGCAAGGTTGTGAGTTTGATCCCCAATACCAAAAACAAACAAACAACCCAGAAAATACTTTCTGCAGGAAGGTGTTACCATCTTGAACATAGAGTCATTTATACAGATAATTTTTTCAATAATATATCAGTGCACAGTCAAAGATAACTTCACATAAGATGGGAAATACACTGGAAATCCAGTAAAAAACAATGGAAAACAAAAATAAACCTACAAAGGCTTCAGATATCAGAATTATGTGACATATGCTACAATAACTCTGGTTTATTGTATTCCACAAAAAAAACAAGCCTGGAAATATCTTCAGGGAACAGGAAATCATAAAAAGTATTATACCAATTTTTCAAAAGAATTGAGGAATATGTCTACAGCTAAAAACCCTACTAACAAAACTTGAGACTTTAGTAGTTGAGTTGAACAGAAGGCAAACTCAACTTGGAATACACATTACAAGGAATTGTTCCGAGTTCTTCCTGAAGAAACAAATCACATGTAAAAAAATAAAGAGGGAGCATAAGAGACACAATGAATAGAATAAGAGAGACTGCCATACATTTGATTGCAGTTCCAGAATGGGTGGAAAGAAAAATGGGGAAGGAGATATTGCTGGAAATTCAAATTTACCCATTCCAAACAACCTAATGAACTGTAGGCAGGAGAGACTGAGACTGGGAGATGGGAATTTGAGTCCGGACTTTAAAATACTTTTAATCAATTTTTCTATGAAAGATTATTTTCTAAAGATGTTATCGATTTCATTACCAGTTGACAAAATACATTTGTTAAAAAATTGTAATAGCTAGAGCAACCTAACACTTAGGAGCCCTTCCCAGTCATCATAGTTGGAAAGCTATTGTCCTATAAGTACATGTCCTGCCCCTCATTGGCCACAGAACAGGTAAATATTCCTCATGGGTGTGAAATGCTAGTGGCAGCTGAATTTGAAGGCTGGAGACATGTGCTTATATGTGGTTTTTATGAGAAAGTAGAATAAAAGCCAATCTTCGTAGAAAAGTTTCTTTCTCCTTACCACCCCCTCAACAGTTGATCAGTTTCTAAGGCAAATCTAGAAAATGAACAGTTCTGTGGTCTTTGGAGTGTCTTGCTACACCTTCAGGCTAAGCCGTGTGTACTTACAGTCTTGCTCGGCTGTGTAATGCTGGGTTAAAATAAAATTCCTGCAGAGATTTGTATTTGTAATAAACAAAGCTAAAATGCAGTGGGCTGTGTTTTGAGAGGTGCACTCTTTACTTGTTATTAGGATTGTTTATATGAACTCTTCTAGTTGGGGTGCAGTAGAGGCAATTCTGCTCACGTGGGAAGCTGCCTTAGAATTTCTGTGTTTGTCTCAGTGTCATTCCTGCATTTATTTGACTTCAGGAGTATTCTTACGTGGCTCCAAGAACTCCTCCACCCCACAGAAAATCCTTTTTCTGGGCAAGGGTATGGAGAAAGTAGGCAAGGCTAACCTTAAGACAGCCAGAATGTTGTCTTAGAGTGAAGACATAAACCTCCTTTCATTTTATCAGTTGGTATGTGGCCAGTAATTTTGTCTATGGCTCACAAAGGGAGAGGGTGCTGGATTTTTGGTTCTACATGCCCACATTTTCTCTTCACTTTATTTTGCATATGTAAACCTTCCCTTTAGTTGTTTTAGGGTTTTCCCTCACTTACTATGGAAGGGCAGGAGCAGGAGTAGGAGCAGGGAGAATGCTCTACTGACAGGTTTTTACACCTACTCCAGGGACAGGCTCTAACACACAGCGAAAAGAAAAGGACATTTGACTACAAACCCCAAGATTGAGATTGGAGCTCCATCACCAGATATCTAACCACCTGTCAACCTCTGAACCTCAGCTCTCTCATCCGAATAAGGGTGGTGGTGGTAATAGCGCCTACTTGCTAATGTAACAATCTGGACAAAAGGGAATCCTTACCCTTCCCAACTTCCTAGCCCTGGGGCCTCACCTGTCTCACCCCACTGGCCTTGTGTGTGTGCGGGAGTGTTTCTAGTTGCTTCCACCTGAAACGGTTGTCGGTTACTACCACATGTATCCGCCAGGGGGCCTCAGCTCTCCTGATCTAACTGTGGAACGGACCTTGCTGTTTATCTGTTTCCCTAAATCCAGGCGAGCCAGGCTGGTATTTATGAAAAGAACCTTCTCGAAAGCTCAGTGAAACGGTGGTGGTGGTGGTGCTGGTGGAGATAAACGCAAGGAGAACAGACTTCTGAGGGAGTGAGTGTTAGTGCACGGATAGATGGATTTCTATTTCTTTTTTGTACTGTTAAGGTTGGGTCCATTTTATTTTAACTGACACAATAATTCTGTGTGTAAATGGGATTGTATTTGCAGGATGTTATGCTGTGACATAAGCCACGCATGAAAGCTAAACACCTTTGGTTTCATCCTTGTGTTCTCTATAGCCTTACAAGTACTTGTTATCTTTAGTCTTTTTGAGAATAGTAAAAATGGTAGGTGATAATCTTAAGGTAGTTTTGATTTGCGTTTCCACCGTGATCAGTAATGTTGACCTTTCTATCATATACCTATTGGCTATTTGTATGTCTTTGTCATTGGAAAAGTATTTAAATCTATTGCCCACTTTTAGTCAAGTTATTCTTTTTCAGTATTGAGTTTTAAAAATTTCTTACATATTCTGGATATTGAATCCTAGCCAGAGGTATATTTGTCAAGCAGTTTTTTTCCATCTTAAAGTCTATCCCTTCACTGTGTTGGTCATTTCTTTACTGTACAGAAGCTTTGTAGTTCGATGTAATTCCATTTGTCTATTTTTTCCTTTTATTTTCTATGCTTTTGGGGGGATCTCATTTAAAAAAAACAAAACTTTGTTCATTACAGTTGTCTCAAAGTGTTTACCCTGCTTTCTTCTAGTAGTTTCATAGTTTTGTGGCTTACATTTTAGCCTTTGATCCATTTGGAGGTCATTTTCATACGTGGTAAGAGATTGGGTACACGTTTAATAAACTGAGTCCTAGCTGCCATCTACCACTCTCCTCTTCAGTGGCTCCTGGCCACTCCTGCTTCTCTTTCCGGGTGGTGAGAAGTAGCAGGGATCCTGTAAAACCTTGTGAGTGGGCAGCCCTCACACTTGCAGAGGACACAGCCTGTGTGGCCAAATGTGGTGCCCTGGTGAGAAGAGCTCCATTCTTATGCTCCTCCCTGGGCCTTCTTAGTCTTGTATTTGTCCTCCACTCATTTTCAGTTCTTCCTCTGTCCACCTTTCGCTCCTGATTTTCATACCATTGGGTCCTCAGCCATGTTTTCTTTGCTTCTTCTTCAGGTTAAATTCTACATGACCAGGTAGTTCTTTGACAGCAGTATACTCTACACTTGTGGTAACAGTAATAATTCACAATAAGGCTTTTAGTTGGTCAGCAGCTCTAGTCCCTTGTACTTCCTCACATTGCTCTGAACAGTACTTTTCTCCATGGTCTAGTAGACACAGTTAATAGTGCTCACCAGATATTCACGGTGCTCTGTTTACTCTCCAGGCCTGGGACCATGTGACTAGTTCTCAGCAATACAAGGCAAGGATAAGTGGTGTATAGTTTTCAAAATGAGCTACTGGAAGATACTTAAGCTTTACCTTTCCTTGCCCAGGTGATCATGAAAGCCAGGTGTTGAAATGGTGACATCAGAAATGGTGAGAACCTAGATGCTGAGTCCTAGATGGAGCAGAGAGGTAATAGCCTGCATCTGATCTGTGAGAGCTGGAAATAAAGCTTTGTTATGCTAAGGCTCCTGAAATTTGGGGATTTATTTTCACTTCAGCAAACTTCATTGGTAACTCCTTTCCCTGCATTCCTCCCAAAGCCTGTACCGTTATTACAAGGGCCATGGACAATGGTTTCAACAAACAGTAAGGATGCCAGTGAGACCAGTACACAGTGCATGAGGGAAAGGGAATAGGAGGGAAAGGGAATAGGAGAGGAAAAGGGAATAGCAGATTGGAGACAGGGTCAGATCATGTAGGGCCTGGTAAACAGTTTTAAGACTTTTGACTTTTGCACACTGAGTGGGAAATGATATCGAGTTTTGGACACAAGACTGACATGACCACACTTATATTTTAGAGGAATCACATATTTGGGGGAATAGGCTGTGGGGGAAGGCAAGGGCAGAAGCAAGGCATTAAGATTTGGATGTGGTTTGAATGTCCCCCTCAAACTCACGCATCAGAGGTTTGGTTCCCAGAGTGACAGTGTTGTAAGATGGTGTGAACTTTGTTTTGTTCTTGGTTTTGTTTCATTGCTTTTTTTTTTTAACTTGAGACAGAGTCTTGCTATGTAGTCCAGGCTGGCCTCGAACTCACAGTGATCCTCCTGCCTCAACCACCTAAGTGCTGGGATTACAGGCATATGCTACCACACATAGCATGGTGGTGTGGACTTTTGAGAGGTTACCAGGTCATAGGTCATAGGTCAATTTTTGTGGGCCGTGCCCTCCAAAGGGATTAAAATATTTCTCCTGAGATCCTGGTTAGTTCTTGAAAGAGGATTGTTATAAAAGACTAAAGCTGGCTGCACTCAGTTTCTCTCTGGTTTCTGGTTGTTTTTAGTTGTGATCCTTTCCTCCCACTTCTTTCTCCACCATTTGTCACAGGACCCTCAATAGACCCTGTGCCATGATGTTTGGACTGTCAGCTTCTAAAACTGTGAGCTCAATAAACCTTTTTTCTTTTGTAAGGTCACCTGTCTAAGGTACTTTGTTGTAGTAACAGTAAGTTAACTAACACATAGAAAGATCAGTTGGGAAATTACCTCAAAAACCCAGGTGATAGATGATGGGCTCAGATCAGGGTGATAACAGTGGAAGTGATGAAAGGTAGCCAAGTTGTCACTGAGTTGAAGGATTTCCAGATGTATCAGATATAGGGTGTGAAAGAGGAGTAAAGAAGGACTTCTAGAGTTCCTGTGTGATCAACTTGGATAATGGAGTACCATCTAATGATTTGGGTAAAACTCCTATGAGGAAGATGTTCAGGTACATGGGAAGCCAATAATTTGGCCTTGAGCATATTAAGTTTGCTTCTATATTAGGCATCTAAATGATGTTGCATATAAATTTAAATATATGTAAACCCTTTCTCTGCCTAGTAGATTCCTACTCTCTTTTAAGGCCCAACCCAGGTGTGATGGAGAAATTTCCAACTGGTCACGCATAGATAATGGCTCCTTCTTTCATGCTATAAAGATGTCTTCAGTAAACTTCTAGAACAGCATTTTCTTCATGTACTGCCTTTTTTCTCTCTTCCATGATAGATTGGAAGCTCCTTTAGTTCAGGGGCTGTTTCCCATTCATCTCATGTTTGCCTAGAACCCAATCCAGGTCTGATTTATGGTGTGGTGGGTACTTTAAACATCTATCGAATGAGGCATCCAACAAACAAAGAGAGGAAATGGTTGTACTATTTATTGACTCATTAGAAAGTTAATCAGTGACTTCTGCAACAGTAAAACCCTGAGTGCCACATGTCAAGGGGTCAGGAGTGAATAAGATGGCATTGCTATGTGACTTTGTTTACTTCTCATTTTAACAGCTTTGTCATATTTCTCCAGTGTTTTGTGATGAAAGGGTTGTAGAATTGTAACTCAGAGAGACTCCATTCCTTTTCTAGGAGTCAGTGGAATGTATAGGGAGACAGATTTTGGCTTAGACATACTTCTAATGAAGAAGGCATCAGAATTGGATAGATGTAGGGGCTTGAATCCCAGCTCTATCCCTTACCAGCTGTGTAACAAGTCACTTTCTTCCTTTGATACTCAGTTTTCTCATATGTAACATTTGGTGTTGTGTGGATTAAGTGAGATCAAGTCAGTAAATCATCTATCACACTTACTGACATAGTATTTGTTAGGGAAGAGTGTGTTAGGGGGTGTATCTAGATGTCCCCCACAAAGTGTCATGTGGTCATAGGCGGGGCTTTTTCATGTGGTCATAGGCACGGCTGGATCTAGGATATGTGATGCTGGGATTAAGGGTGTGTGACTACTAAATTATTCCACTGATTGGTTTGGCATAGTTCTGGGTATAGATAATCGCAAGGCCCACTCTGGGTGTGGGTGGCATCACCCAAGGGCCAGGTATCTTGGAGGAAATAAAGGGGAGAGGCTTGCTGCTGCTAGTTCACTACTTTACTGCCTTCTGCTAGCCACACTATGTACTGTTTCTCCTCTGCAGTGTCCCTTTGCCTTGGAGCCAGTCGACTATGGACTAAAACCTCTACACACTGTGAGCCAAATAAACCTTCCCTCCTTTAACTTTGGGCGTCAAGTGTTTTGTCTCAGCAACAAGAAAAGTAACTAAGACAGAGTGAATGAAAGAGAAACACTATTGGGGCAAGCCAAAGGTGGAATGAACTCCCCACCACTGGAGATGCTCAAGGACAGACCACATTCTGTGGAAATAGAATGGAGAGACCAGCTAAAACTTGAGATCCTATTCGATCATGAGTTTTCTAATTTTAAGAATGCCACATGTTAGAAATGTAGACACAAAGGTTTTGGTGAACTCTCCCTGCTCATAGTGAAGCACTGTGCTCAGAAGGATCTTTATGGAGCCATTGGTCTAAGGGTGAGAGGATATGGCTTGCGAGGTTTGTGTGTGCAGTGTCGGGGGCAGAGGTACTGTCTCAGGTCTGAGAGTCCACTGTCAGTCATGCTGCCTGCTGCTGCCACACATTGCATCTTGCCTCAGCTCTCTTTCTTTCCAATAACATATAAGCTCCTAAAGTGACTGCATGCTCACTTTCTTCTTGAGTTAGTTGACTGGGGCCTCCCATACTAATCTCTCATTTGCTATTTTGCACTTTCATTGTAATTGACTCCCATTTGGGGAGAAGACTTTAGGAGGAGGCACAGACAGAGTATTTGTTAGTTAGCTTGGCTTCTCTGTGCTGCTTACGATGCCCTTTGCAATTTGACCTTCGAGGCTGTCTCCCCAGTGCTTCCCTCCCACCACTGCTCCTGTTCCCAGCTTGGGCATTCATCCTTGTCTGAGTCTCTTTCAATACGCTTCTAATTGGCTTTCTCCTCTGCTGATTACTACTTCTTTACTCTATTCTGTGTTCAAGCCCTTTACTACCCTTCTAGCTCTCTCCTCCTTTTTCT
>RJWM01017666.1:0-42607 GCA_004363535.1 Dasyprocta punctata | reverse complement strand
TATTTTTAAAAGAGAACAAAGGCAGATATGACAGATCATTAGTGGATATATCCCAAGCTACAAAATGATTCTTTCAAGCACATATGTTTTCATTTACCTCTTAGCCTTTTTCTACCCAGGTTATGGTATCTTGTAATCAGTTATTGCAATACTTCCCCCTTTTATCTGTATACCCACCCTTCGACTCCTGTGTTGTTCCTAACTCCTTTCTACGCTATGCCACAGGTCAGACTAATTGTCAAGGCCTCTTCAATATTTACCAAATGTCTGAAATAGTCCTTACATTGCTAGCACTCTGATTCTTTTCACCTGCAGTTTGGTCTTTTTGAGCATAATTAAATCTAGGGTTCTTACTAGCAGAATATTCTATTTTAAGGAATCTCCTCACCTTTAGATGCAATTCTAAGTCATGTTTTGAAGACCTAATGAATCAGATTTTTAGTTGTAGTTAAAAAAAATTTATTGCCTACCTAAGGGGGAAAAGTTACATTTACTGGAAATTTTTGAGTAACTCACAAAAAGAGGAAGAATTTGACCTACATAGAGCTGCCTGAATTCTTCCTACCTCTACACCTTTATGTCACCTATGGAAAAGTTAAAGCTCACAATTGTTAGAACTTCAGTGACACGTCTGCCTTTCTCACCATACCATGACAACAAAAGTGACTCTGTCAGTAAACACTGTCCCCCCAACAAGTCTACTTCTAGTAGGGAGATGCTATCATGTTGCAAAATCAAGATGCTAACAAGAATGGGGGAAAAGGCTTACTGTTGGATTAAAAATGCAAAACTTTCCACTATCCTCAGGGCAGACAGGCCCTAAAATTTGCCGTCTAGCTACACAGTTGCTCTCCGATTATCTGGAGATTCCTTTCCACTCTAGGGAAAGAAGTAGTGTATAGCACCACCCTCAGCTATCTCATTTTCTCTGCTCATTGGCTCCATGGCTACCACTTTCTCCAAAGCAGAACATGACGGTGAGCCTCAGTTTCAAGAAGAACATGCCACAGTCTACTCACCTTACCCAAGACTTTCATGCACTATAAAATGTTGATGCAAAGGTAATATATATTTTTTTTATTTTAAACAGAAGAAAAGTAAAAAATTAAAGTAAAACAGAACCTCACAACAGGCCAATAGGAGAGTAATAATTGTTAACACATTGCATATTCACATTGTTATATTCACAGCAGTTGTTTAGAGTGTAAGATACAAACACGAAACCTTGTCCAGAAAATTATTAGCACAAAACTTTCCCCTCAATGAATCAAGAGAAACCAGCTATATGACTATCTTTGTTGTTGTTGTTGTTGTTATGACTGCTCTATTATCAACACTTTTATAGGTGAATCATGGAATCGATTACTATTTTGGGAGAAAGAGAGTTGACTCAATGCTTAATTGAAAAGAGCTATTTATACCCAAGTGTCTGAAGAAAATAGGAAGAATTATGTGACGATGTTGAGAAATAGTTCAAATATATCTAAAAGCATATTAAACCAATTTGAAACATGAGCTCTTCCTGTAACATCTTACGATGAGCTTATCAAAATCAAGATTAAAGGCGTAGGCCTCCTTCAGATTCCCACATTTGGGACACAGCCACAAATTTGGGGTTACTAAGCCACTGTGATTTCTGACAAGAGGGTATCTCAATACTATCCAGCTTTGATTGTTTGGTATAATATCGCACAGAACTCAAGAACATGCCCTCCTTACAGCTGCAGTTTTATTATACCAAAAACATACAGTATCAATCAAAACCAGCAAAGAAAAGACACATAGAGCAAGGTTTAGGGTAGGGGGCTCGCTATGAAGCTCCCTTTCCTTCAAGGAACATCACTCTTCTAGTGGGTAACCATGGTGGTTCCACCAAGGAACCTCATCCAGACTTCAGAGTCTTAAGTTTTCACTGGTGTTTTGTTATGTAGGCACAATTGATTGAATCGTTAGCTATTCTATTGAACTCAAAGCTTCAACTCTTTTTTTCCTTTAACTGATTGATATTATAGGACTTTATAACCACATAGTTGATATTCCAGGTATGGTCAGCCCCTCCTCCTAAGTCATCCATCCCTAACATAGTATAAACTATAGAAAAATTCATTGTAAAACGTCTCATCAGCATAAACTATTAGGCATGATCCAAGGGCCCACTGTGAATAAAGACACCCCAATCACTAAGAAAATTCCAAAGTTTTACAGGGTATTTCCCAGGAACAGGGAACAAGGACCAGTCAAGTCCTTTAAGACAGACATGCATGGTTATCGCAACATAGTATTTCCATGACTTTAACCATAGTACAAACATTCTGGAAAGGGAAAGAACTCCAGGAAAGCAGTTGAATTGATCTCTGGGATTTCTGAACAGAAAGATAAATTAACTATTGAGTCACATATTCAAGATCTCTCAATAATGGAGAAAAGCTGCTAAGATTACAAAAAATTCACTTTGTACACAAGATTGAAAAATAATGACCTTTTTAGTTTTGTGTAAAATAGGTGAATGGGAATTATGTTCCACTTCATTAAAATTTAAATGAGTCTGAAACCAACACGAGCTCCAGTAATTTAATGAGGGAGAAAAATCTAGAAAGCAGCATCAGGCAACTCATACAATGAAGACTGGTGAAGAGGAGATTTTCCTGTTGTGTGATTAAAATTGCCTCTTATTGAAAATTCTGTCACTCTGTGGAAATAGAAATTTCAATCAACTACGATAATAGCAAATAGCTTAACACTTTAATTTTTTTAATTAGAAGTAACTCTATAAGTGGTAGTTTTTGTTGTCTTCTAAAATAAATGCTAGATTTTCAAATTAACATGAACCTAGTGCTGAATTCTCAATTTTGAGGGTTACTGTGAATTCAAAAAGGGTGTGCTCTGCTTGTTTTACAGTTACACTGTCACTGAGTGGTTTCTCACGCATAAAATTTAAGTAAAAACAGCAAATTGAGTTATTTGGATACATTATCATCTCACTGATTCGAAGCAACTGAAAAAGGACTGTTTCTCTGTATATTACTGGAAATAAAAGTTATTTACATGGGTTTGGATAACATGCTTAACTCAAAATTATTGAAGCATGTGATTTCCTCTCAGACACATGGGGAGTACAAGAAAGAATAAATAATGGTTTTAGTTGCAGTAATTATTTGACAAATTAATGGATTGTCCACCAGATTAGTTGTATAAACCAATTCCGGTTATATTCCCAAAGTTTCCCATTTAGCTTATGAAATAATTAATCTGCAGCTAACAACTTCTGAGTTCTCTTGTCTCATTGTTCTCTGCCTTCTAACCCTCTTTCCCTTATTCCTCCCTCCAAAGAGAGTGAAACCTCCTTTAACTTCCTACATGCAGTATATTCTTGGTTGAGTCTCTGGTTATTACTGCTGTGCAAGGCATAGGAACCCTAAATACATAGGTTACAAGCACACGACCACAGTGTCTTGCGTTTCATAGGACCAGCTGCAAACCAAATTGTGATGTCAGGGAAGGTACACATTTTTCTTTTCTGTTCCAGCCCCAGCTTGTACTGGAGTCACAGTTAGTTACTTTCTGTCCTGAGACACAAACCCCAACCATCAATTTAAAGGAGGGGAGGTTTATTTTGGCTCACTGCTTCAGAAGTTTCACCATACTCACACACAGAAACGGCATGGTGGAAGGATCTAACCTGGAAGAAAGCTGCTCACATCATGACAAACAGGAAGCAGAGAGAAGTGAAGAAGAGAAGAGGGAGATGCACTTCCTGGTCACGCCACAATGACCCTCCACTAATCAAAGCACAACTGGAAGCAGCATGTCAGCTATGAACTTGTCAGGAGGCCAAGCCACCAGTTGGTGTAGGCCCCCATGATCCAACTGCCTTCCAAACACAGGAGACTTTTACAGAACACCTCTGATATAAACCACAGCACCTGGGTTCCCAAAAAGTTTTCTGCCACACAGCTGGAGTTTCTCTCAGACCGGCCTTCTCCCGCCCTACTCTAAGTTACATGGAAGATGACCTATCCTGCATTTCATTCTCAGTGGGGCAAATAGTTAACAGGCTCATTCAAATAAGCAAATAGTAGAAAATTACTGACCAAAAGGATGCAGACCTTGGGGACTCTGAGGACCATGGGTTGTCACCATTAATGAGCTGCTGGAGTACAAGATGTCCCTAAAACATGACCACAGCTGATTCACTGGTTTTTGGTATGTGCGGTTTATAAACAACTACCATTATTTATTTTATAGTTTAACAGTTTATACTTCCTCCTACCTAAACAGGCCCATAAAAATTCACTTTGGATTTACAAAACCCAAAATAGTAAGTTGTAATATAGAAGTCAAAAGAAATAATGAGTCATTTCAAAATCCAAGCATATAATTGCCAAAAAACTACAGTTCTTGGCTAAACACTACAGCCCTAGAGTCAGAGAATGACAACAACAATTTTTTTCCCACTTTTGAAAGTTTCCACCAACTTCACAAGAAAAGCCCATTTCTTGTGAGTGTCATTTGGAAAATACTACACCTTGAAAATCAGCCAATCATTATTTTTCTTTTGTGTTTAAAATAAGAATTCTGGAAATGTCTATAAAGTGTTTTTGGCATTCAACACTGGGCATTTTAAAGTAGCCTATGGAACTTAAGGACTTGTAAGAGTATGGGAACACACCTTATTATTGTGAATTCCAAATCTACTTTAAAAATAGATAACCTGGATACATACCTGTAACTTTCTGTAATATTTATGGGAATCAATTTTTCTGCAGAGTTGTTGCCTAAGGATTGGATGTATTGGCATGTTTCTGTCTGATAATTAGAAAGAAACACTGCTCATGTAACTAAACATCTGAGAAAAATGTCAATAGCTGGCAGAAAACACAGCAGGATACAAAAGCTCTACTTTCCAGTAATCTTTATGTCCTTATACTTTATAAGACCCTTGAAAACTTCACAGCAGTGGAGAATGAGTCAAATCCCACATGAGATTACATGGGGATGGTGCATGCAGAGTTCCACTGTCTCTGTTCTCAAGGATCTTAGCAGGAATGTTGTCTTTGTGACTGACGGGCAGTCTAAGTCTTCCACAAATATTACCATGACTAATACAAGCACAAACAATGTACCACGGAAAATTGCTACCCCAATTTCACCCAAAGAACTGTGGTACTTGGCCCCTGAACATCACAGAGCGCAGGTTGGGTTATCAGGATCATGAAAATGCAAAGTAAATTGTGTCCCTTGTCAAAAAGCTTAATCTGTAAATTAATTGGGACCCAGTCAGAAACCACTCCAGTTATTTTAGCAGATAGCTGACTGGTCTGGCAGCTGACTGACTGGTTTGTAAAGAGGAAGAAACAGAGGCACAGAGTTGCTGCTAGTGAGGTGAAGTGTGGTTGGAGCATCTCAAGGGCATGAGAACGAGGGAGCCAGGGAGAAGGGTGCTGGCAAGTGTGAGTCCCCGCTGCCCACTCTGTCCTCAGAGATCCCTTAAGCCACTACCTAGAGCAGTTTGCAAACTCTCAGCCCCAGGTTCCCGAAGCTGAGGAGAACAGATTCAACACAGAGAGGTAATACCTTCATTAATGACACGGTGTCATTTTATTTTTTTCACTGGTTCATGTTTGCAGTCCATAATGATCACATTCCCCGTGGGGTGTTGGTCCATGGGCATGGCACATCTTCACTCTTTCTTGCTTCTCAATCTCCTCTCCCTCCACTCTCCCTCTACCTTTTGGTCCCCTTTCTTTTTGGAAAAGGTCTCTCTCCCTATTTCTTACTATCCATATCTTTTAAATGAAAGGAGCCATTGCTTTGCTCTACTTAGGTCTCCTATATTGTAAATCCATGGACTCTAATCTGTTTCTCTTTAATGTCACTCCAATTCCTGGAAACATTAAGGAAGTTATAACTGACATCTTACTTGGCACTCTCTATCATTTGCAGAACATGTGCTATGTTCTCAACAAATACTAGCTGAATCAATCAGCGTGTAAAAGTGTATTTTCAGCATAACTCTGACTCCCTAATTCTCTTTAAGTAATGAATATTTCATCTCCATTGTTCACTGGGCTATGCTATAAATATATAATAAAAACAATAGCACCATAGAAAGATGAATTCAAAACTTCAGAGGCTCTGATATAGAAAGGTAGTATAGATTTTGCTTATTTCCCTCTTAAGCTGTATAGGGGCATCAATAAGAAACTTAACTGCCCTCTGATTTCCTCTTAGATTGATGTGACCTTTCTGAAGTTCCAGTGATGCACCAAGCTACTCTTCGGAGCCTCCATTTTGCATAAAAATATAGGTGTTCTATTCAGCCTTTGTAGGAAAAAAAAGAGAGAGAGAGAGATTATCTTCTCTAATTTCAGGCTTTGGGTTTCTCATTCACCTTGATGTGCCTGCCATGGGCTACCATACTCCCTCGGTATCTGGTGCTCAAACATGCAGAGTACACAAGTTACTGCAGAAGTTGTCCTACCAAAGCATCTTTAGTAGAAAAAGTAAGATCTAACATTGGTAAAATGCATTCACTGCACAGGGCTACATGTTTAATTTCCTATTTAGTTTATAATATGCCTTGCAGCATCAGAGTATTCTGTCCTCAATGCAGATGACATAAACTTGAACATGAAACAAAAAGAGAGAACAGACTGGTTGAAAAAATGGCCTTCAAAAGCTTTTTTAATTCTCAAATAAAAAACTTAGAGAAGGTGATATAAAGCTTATTCTTTCAGTTGTTTTTTTTAAAAAAACAACTGAGAGTAATAAAATCAAAATGTAAACTAGATATTGTGAAAATGAAAAGGAAAGAAAGTGCTCAAAAGGGGAGGACAACTGGAATAGGGGAAAGGAGAAAAGAAGGAAAAAGATTGCATGTATATAGGTATGTGTGTGTGTGTGTGTGTGTGTGTGTGTGTGTATACATATACAAGAGAGATAACTGTAGAACTAATTTCTGTAAGTTCATCAAAAAGAACAGTTTGTGTTTTCATTGATTGCTTGGGCATTTTTTCATGCCTAAATCTCCTGATCTGAGCAATTACTTTTAAAATAAGAATATGCAATATATTAGCTAGTGTTAATTTCCTACTAATTTTTCTGAAATACCGAACCAATTTTATTCCTTGTTTTGTTTTTAAAATAAAAAAATCAAAAAAAGAAGCTTACTCTTTATCCATGGCAGATCTCGAAATCTTTTAAATATATTTGAGAATATGTTTAAAAATGTATAAATACATTGTTTCATTGACATATTAGGAGTTAGAATGTTTTTTACAAGAAGTCTCTCTTTAAATACTGGAAAAACAATCCAAGTCTGAAAAACTGTATGGAAACAGACACACACACACCCACACTCAGAGTAAATATAAATATTTGCACTATGTGGATAAGGGCAACCCAGTAGTTAATCATGGTCATCCATCTCATTTTATAAAACATATGTTATACTTTTCCCCTGACATTAACTACATTAACCAGAGATTATGGAGCGGCTTATTTATCATTTGTTTACATCTTTCTTTGTGATTCACGAACTACGTGATTATATAATCAAGAACAATCTCTGTTCACCAGTGTGCTTCCAAGTTTAAGAGAACACAAATCTTCAATGTACAATCTCATGGCAAGTCCCTCAATTTCCACATGAAGCAGATCCATTTTACACAATGTGTTAGACACAATTATTTTGATGTGTACATGTAATTTTAAATCAACTGTAAATCAGTGCTTCTCTGTATAGTGTAGGATTTCACAGCATTCCAGACCCTGACCCCTGCATGCCAGCTGCACTTCTCCTCAGAACTTGACTCCAAAAATACTTCTAAAGGAGTGTAATTACTTCCAGTAGGAACCACTGCCTTAAATCCTAAATATTTCTCTTCCATACTTTCTATTTCTCTTGCCTCCCCTTGTGGCATTCATTTTAGGATCTGATAATCTTCTTTCCAAATTGTTTAGTAGGTGACTTATCACGAAAGACTGACCTATGGTTAATCACAAGGCAAGATCTCATTCAGAGGCAGTGACATAGCTCTTGGTGGAAATTATGATTGCAGGGTAATTTGAATTATGCTTCCCTATTATTGAGGCTGATACCTGGGGTCAGCATCATTAGGAACAGCTAACATAGCTGTTTATTCTGAGAGTGGCAACAGGGTTTGCTTGATCATTCAGTAAGATTTAATATTGTGAATTTTCACTGTAATCTTTTATTTTTAAAAAATTAATACTTTGTTAGTCAAGAAATGCCTTTCATCAGGTATTAGCTATACTTGACTGAATAATATAAGAATAATTAATGTAATACTAAAAATCTGACAGTTCAGATCAGTTTCATTACTTTTGACTCAGTATTGTTAAAGTCAGTAAAGTCAATAATGTTAATGGCCTCTTCTCTTAAATATTTGTGTGATATCTTCAGCCATGCTGAATGGGAATCCTTAGAATTTAATTACAAATGCTATTGCTACATGGGATATTAAGACATGGGGATATCATCTTAGAGTGGGGAAAAAATAAATGATTGCAAAAATGGCAATGAGAACAGCAAAGCCCTAGTATATTTCCTGAACTGTGTGTAGGAGGACTGCCTACCTTGGAGGTGAATAAAGCCTGAGGAGAGTATATGGGAAGTATCAAGGTGCATAAGAGCCCAGTCATTTATGAACAACATTTCTAATACTCTAGAGCATCAAAATTATCACCAAGAAATGAGAAAATAATTGAGTGAAAAGAGATAAGTTCCTATCATGGCCAGCAAAAGAAAGTTTAATCTAGAAGAAGACATGAGAACATTTACTTTTACAGGTATAATTAGTATCATTATATTAAAAAGATATATAATCTTTAATAAACAGAAACTCATTAATCTTCATATATTAGGTAACTACTGATAATCACAACTATTAATCAACCTTAAAAAATGAAACCTTTAGGTCTTTTTTTTGTCAATGCATAATAATAAATTTAAACTCAAGAACAATTTTATTTGGTGCAGTTTGACAATGGCTCTAGGTTTCCAGTGGAAAGTAAATGAAAACAAATCTTATGAAAGTACTGAAATAAATTCGTGTGTATAAATCACTTGCTCCTTGGTGTCACGTCTGTCTTCACAATCAAAGCATTTTAAAGGAAGGACTATATTTTTATATGACTAACTGTCTTATAAATCAGGAAAATGTGGCAGACAGGATGAAGTTGAAACTCATAAGACAAGGTAGTACATAATACGTTGACAGAGTATTTTTAAAATGGATCAGTCACATATACATGTACACATCATTATATATTTGTCTACACCTACATCGTGCACAACATCAAAGTGAACCCTGAAATGACAATAATGATGTGGCATTGCAGGTTCATCAGCTGTGATAAATGTGCCACACTGGTGGTGGTGTTAATAGATGAGGCTATGCACCTATGGGAACAAGGGATATCTAGGACTCTCTATCATGCTTTCAATTTTGTTGTGAGCCTGAAATCATTATTTTTAAAAAAGTGAAGTTTTTAAAAGCATACGGATGCACATTAGCAGTTGGTGGAATCATGAACTGATAATAATTTAAGGCACTTAAAGAACTCTGCCTGACAGGATGCTGTATACCACCTTGTCCCATTTAACATTGACAATAACCTAGCTGATGGGAATGGTGGAGCCATTCTGGCAAGTACACTAGTGAAAGGAAGTATAAATGAAAAGTGAATATGGGGAGGTTAAAATGGTAATCTGAAAAGATAGCAGAAAATAGAAAACAAGAAAATCTAGACTGTGGGGGAAGAGAACAAGAAGTCAACAAGAAGTAAACCCTCCCTGCGAGTCGGTTCCATGCACAGTCCACTGGAGGGAGAACCAGAAGCCAGCTTCTTCTGGCATGCTGGCTGGGAGGCAAGAAGAGCCACTCCCCACCCCAACCCCTCCGTAAGCAATCAGCTGATCCAGAGAAACACAGGCTGCAATGATAGCTAATGAGGTAAAATACAATTTAATGCTTGTAGTGTTTAGTGTTTCACTGACTTTGAAAGCCTAAAGCTGGTAGTCTGATCATCTATTCAGAGGATAACAATATGCAATGTAGCATCATGGGGGATCTCCTTCTGAGGGTGGTGGCCATTGTTAATTTCTTATGACCATGTTTTGAAGTCTTGTATCATTTTCATTGTGTCATTGAGTTGGGTTTTATTCTGTTTTGTCTTGCTTGACTTTATTATATACAATGACATGGGCAGCTACTTCAAAAATAGCAAGTTATATTACAGTAGCCATTTTGGATTTACTACTAAAAAAAGAAAAAAAGAAAGAAAATCTGACACTATGAAATTTAACAGATATTGTTACCACCTCTCCAGTACCATTCAAAGACATAAACTGAATCCAAAGAAAATGGACAAAATACGTGGGAGTTACAGGATTGACTGACAGCATATTCAGCAGACTAAATCACGTTATTCATATTGCCAAAGAACTAATGCTACCTGAAGCCAGTTTCATTACTTTGCATTTTTCTTGATATTCCAATAACTACAATGACATTAACAATATTTTACTCTGGGCTGACTAGACCTTTCCAGGATAGTTTTGATAGCTGAGAGAAGGGTAAAGGAAACTTCATACTGTGTCATCTGAGCTGTGGTTAAAATCTATCCCTCCCGGAAGCACAATTGCTACCCTCAGATATTTGAAAAAATATTATGTGGAAGAGGAATTCGATTTATTTTTCTAGACAACTCTCAAAATTAGACCCTCTAGCTCCAAGTTATTTCATCTAATTGTAATCCAATTTCCTGTTCAGTAACTGTAGGCCTAGACTTTTGAAATAAATGAAAATTTCAATAAACACCAATGCAGGAAACTGATAAAACACTTCTACGCTTAGTCATCTTTAAAGCACTGTCACATTGTAGAGAAGATCTTTAGTAGTGAGTGAGAATGGCTTCTGCTATTTACTAAACTTTCTTATACTTTTGTCTCTATTCACGGGAATATGTTATAGACTAAACTCTATTAATTCAATGCAAAACACTGGTAATCACTGCTAATATAGTATGCGTATCTTGAAATTGTCAGGCGTTTCTGAGTTAAGAATGAATTACTGAAAAATTAGAAAATAGATTTCAGAGGAGATAAGGCTGAAATCTTTACTTCCTTTTTAAGTTCAATTCAACGTTTACAATTGGACATCATTTTGGAAAGAGTAGAGTAAATGTCCCTCCTTTTTAACCAGTAACAGAATAACGTTCTCTCAAAGACATACGGCATTGTTTTGTTACCCAATGGTCTTATCAGAAAATACACATTGTTATTTGAATACAGATTATGATAAGAACTATACATTAGCCATTCTTGAATTAATTTCATCCTTTTCGGTGGATAGCCCTCATATTTTAACTCCTCTGTAGTTGATAATTCGATATAACAAATCTTGTACCTGTCAGCCATGTATATATTTAGAAAACATTGCAGATTTTTGAAATTTCTTTTAGTTGTAGCAAGAATACTTATCATGAGATCTAGTTTCTTAACAAATCTAAGTGTGCAATATCTTATTGCTGACTATAGATGAACATTCTACAACAAATCTCTAGAGCTTATTCATCTTATTTCATTGAAACTCAATGCTCATTAGTTAATAATACCTCATTTCTCCTTCCCATCAAATCTCAGTAACTACCATTTTAGGTTATGATGTCTTTCTGCCTTTCATTTTCTACTAGGGAAGCATTCCTTAATTGTTTTTATCTGGGAGAGAGTGATTTCTTTTATCTTGGTTTCTCATACTCCATAGCATCTATTTATTAAGCTAACTTAAAATTTTATCAGAGAAGGCACAAATTAACTTTATCAGTTCACCTTTATTTCCCTAAGATGTTATCAAGAAGATAAACATTCATTATGTATTTAGTACCTAATCAGTGACTTAATTTAAATAATTGGTATTGGTAACATGTACACTATAATTTTTGGTGGAAACTTAAGTTATTCTCCCTTGAAAAGTTTATTACATCATGAAACTGATAAGAAGAAATAATAAATTCCCCAGAATACAAAAACAAGTAAATCTTTTGATTTCCTAGAAAGAATAAAGTCAAGTACAAGCAGCCAATCAAAATATGTTCCCTCAAAATTAAGCATGTATACTAAGCACATTCAGCACCTTCCTGGTCCACTTGGATTTTATTTTGTGAAGGAATTTTAACTGAGAACTAGAAAGGGAAGAAGTCAAAATTACCTTTTTTTTTTTTTTTTTCAGCGCCAGGGATTGAACTCACAACCTCACGCCTGCCAGACAGGTGCTTAAGCCACTGAACCAAACTCCCAGCCCTAGTTTTTTGAGGCAGGGTCACACTATGTAGCTTAGGCTGGCCTTGTGCTCGCGTTGCGGCCCAAGCCAGCCTCGAACTCACCATGCTCCTCCTACCTCAGCCACCCATGGGCTGGGATTAAAGGTGTGTGCCACCACACCTGGCTTCAAAATTACTTTTGTTAGACACTCTTCATGCTGTACAGTTCTGTCTGCCATAGATAGCTGTTACCAAATGGTTTATACATGGAACACTCAGATTTATTTTTCATCTGGAGCTTAGAGAAATACACAACAGAGCAAAACGTGACAAGTGCCATAATTGCTTAGGGGTATTATCATTCCTAGTGTGATGGATCAAATCTGGAAACTTAAAATAAACTAAGCAAGCATTCACTCTGTGAAAGAGTGTGAATCAAGTAATTGCTTACTTTTTTCAGGGTTCAGTGAGAAGTCAACTGTTAGAACAAAGTGATGTTAGCTTTGTCACTGAACAACAAATGTACTCAACAAGCTTGACCGGTTTTGTGTCATGCTTTTCTCTGCCACCCAGCATAAACAGAGATCAACTTCAGGGCACAAGTGAGTTTTGGACACTAAAATTGTGCTCTTGCAAAAAGAATTTTTCTATCTACTTCAACCATAGTTTTTTCTTAACTGACTGTTTTGTTGTTGTTGTTGTTTGGTTAATGAAGAATGCCTTCAAAGTCAAAAAACATGAGTTTTAGGTACATGCCCACAATTTTGCAGTCATATACCCTTCTCCTCCACACGCCACACGTGTAGTAGCAAGGGATGGTGGCAAGTATAACACCTGTCTCACAGGATGACTGTGGAGAGCAGGCCTAATCGTGAAGGAAACCAGAAAATTATCAAATCATGATTATGAATGCAAACAACAATATTCTTTAAGAAACATAGTTGGAGGTCAAGACACAAATAGGGAGAGACTACTTCAATTTCTACTCCACATAAGAACAATTTGAAAATCACTGAGGTATCCATTGTATAGCACTTTCCCATTTCCCTAGATTTCTTAAGAAATGATAATTTCTTTTCAGAATCAGATGACTCAAGCAATATGTTCACTGCATGGGTGTGGTATTGTCACTGTTGCTGGACCCCTTACCTGCACGCCCAGTGAAAAACCCTGACTGAAGTAGGAAGACCATGCAGAAGGCCTGTCACACCAGGCTCCCACACGCAGTCCAGCGGACAACAGCAGATGCCCTGAGGAACACACACATGGGTGCAAATCTTGGCTCTCATTCTCAGAACTCCATGACTTTGGGCACCCTAACCTTTTTGTGCTGCTTCCTCCGCAGGAAAAAGTATCGTCTATCTCATAGGGACACTTAGGAAAATTAAATAATTATATGGTCACAGTACACACTTTGGGAAATAAAGTGGGTCTTCATGAAAATTAAGAGACTGTTTTAGAAAATAAGACAAAACTAGGGGAAAGCTATCATGTCTGGAATTATAATAGTAAAATTCACCCTTAAAATCTACATAAAATTATTTGTATATATGGTTGGTACATCAGTAAGTGGCTATTTTCTTAGGGTTTTCCAGTCATTTATCATGCTAGTACTCTCAGTTTCAAAGCATATGAATAAATCATTCTTTGAGTTTTCACAACACCTTTCGTTTAAAATGCTCAAAAGAATTTTTAAGCAAACTCATTTATTCCCAAAACATTGCTCACTGAATATAACTACCATTTTTAAAATCCTGTTTCTCCTAAATGCCTTTGCAATCTATATTAATGTTATTTCAAGATTTCTGTTTCTGACGGGAGCTATATAGCAAACAGTACACATAACTATGAGCTAACAACTTCTAGCAACAGCTCTCCACTATCTGGTAAGGCAGTCAGTGCAAGCACCATGATCAGAGAATCTATTAGCTCAGAAGAGTTCCCAGAGCTTCTCTACAAGGTTGTGACCAGTGAGTCGTTTTTCCAGGAAGCCCATGTGGGGCACAGAATGGAGATGCAGTATTACAGGTAAGAAATCAAATTCACTGATTATAGGACCATTGCACAACAAAATATGGATGACCTATTTTTAAGAAGTAAAAATTATAAAAAAAAAAAACTTCACAGGAAAACTCTACTAAAAATGCATGCATTTTAAAATCTGATATTCAGAGGATATGTTAGCATCTTTTGGCGGCACAGGGTCTATTTTCAAAGGACCACAGGAAAGAAAGGTCTTTGCTTTGATCACACATGAAAACTCGCACTGGAAGGGGAATTTTCTCAGTTCTCCTGATTACAATCATGGTTTTCCTTCCAATACATGTGTTACACACCTTCTTTGATACCTGAGATATAAGTGGGCATTTGAGAGGACAAGGGTGTGGAACTAGTAATGAGGTTAGGAGGCTCCTAATGGAGATCTTTGCAAATCTCCATCTAGGTCTCCACAAGTCATGAAAGTATCTTGGTCTGTGCACATTATCTCTCATTAGGACATTTTTCCCCCAATATCTTCTTTTTTCTTAATTTATTGAAAAAAAGGTAAGACAGAATTTCATCACAAAATAGTAGGTGAATAACAATGTTTAACACATTGTATATTGTCATCTTCAAAGTAGTTACTCAGAGTACAAGATAAGTGCATAAAAAATTCTCCAATCTCTTTAAGATTTTTACCTACTTTCTCTCCCAGTAAATTTAGTGTGTCATTTTATTATTTGGATCTTTGATCCATCTTGACTTTAGTGTATGGTGGTAGACATGGGTCTTGTTTCAGTCTTTGGCAGGTGGAGAGCCAGTTTTTCTAGCACCACTCATTAAGAAGCTATATTTCTTTCAGTGAATATGTTTGGCCCCTTTGTCAAAAATAAGGTGACTCATGGTGTTTATAGTTGTGTCTACATTTTATCTGTTCCACTGGTCCTTGATTCTATTTCTTTTGTGAGTACCATGCTGATTTTATCACAGTAGCTTTGTAGTCTAATTTCAAGTCAGGGATTGGGATGCTTCCTGCCTTGCCTTTGTTGCCCAGGATTGCCTTTACTATTCTAAATCTCTTCTGTTTCCAAATGAATTTTAGGAATGTTTTCTCTAGTACTGTGAGACATGTTAATGGTATTTTGATTGGGATTGCATCAAATTTGCATGACAGTTTTGGGAGTATGGCCATTTTCACTACATTGGTTCTTCCTATCCAT
This sequence comes from Dasyprocta punctata, assembly GCA_004363535.1. Taxonomy (NCBI): domain Eukaryota; kingdom Metazoa; phylum Chordata; class Mammalia; order Rodentia; family Dasyproctidae; genus Dasyprocta; species Dasyprocta punctata. Next base: position 27,122 of record RJWM01017666.1, on the reverse strand, counting down.
GAGCAAGAGATGCATTTCCATTTTCTGATATTATTCTTTTTGATCTCCTTTCTCAAGGTACTGTAATTTTCAATATATAGATCTTTTAGTTCCTTTGTTAGACTGAATCCTAGCTATTTTTTGTTTGTTTGTTTGTTTTATGGATGTTTTTTGTGAAGGGTGTGGTTTCCCTAATTTCTTTCTCAGAGAGGTTTTCATTTGTGTACAAGAATGCTATTAATTTTTTAGTACTGACTTTGTATTCAGCTATGCTACTGAATTTGGTTATTAAGCCTAGAAGTCTTTTGGTGGAGTTTTAGGGGTCCTCCATATAGAGTATCTTGTCATCTGAAAACAATGGCAATTTAACTTTTTCCTTTCCTAACCTTATTCCTTTTATTTCTCTCTCTTGTCTAATTGCTCTGGTTAGTGTTTCCAGGACTATGTTGAATAGAAGTGGCGATAGTGGACAACCTTGTCTTGTTCCTGACTTTAGAGTGAAAGACAGCTTTTGGTGTTTGTCCATTTAGTATGATGTTGGCTGCTGGTTTTATTCAATATATTCTAGGAAATTTTTCTTCCTATAGTGATGTTCATGGTCAGTTCATCTTTTCTAATTTTCATAACAATTATTATTCTAAAGCACTATGGTTTTTTAATAGCTATGCTTTAGAAAAAGCTTTTACAGATTTATTAGGACCTACTCTAGAAGATGGCAGGGAAATTATATTAATAGACAATTGACAAATGGACAATCAAAATAGTCAATAAATATATGCAATAATGCTTACTCAGTAGCAATCAGAGAAAGTGAAAATTATTTTAAAAATTTAAAAAGATAAAATGTGATTTGCCACTTACCAGGTTGGTAAAATTTAATAGGAATGATAGTCCCTATGGCTTTTAAGTACATGAGGAAATTGTAGTCTCATGCATTTTTGGTACAACAAGAATTATTACAGTCACTTCTAGAAAGAAATCTGATAATGCCTATTAAAATTAAAATAAATGTACAATTTAACCTATAAATCTCTTGAGAATTTAGTCTGTTGAACACCACCAATCAAAAAGGATACATTTACAAAGCAGTTTTCTACATCCTAGGTGGCAGATGAGAAAATGGAAAGACATGTAGTGTCTTTCACTAGGCAAATGGTTAATAAACTGTGGTACACTGGTAATATAAGACACTATGTAGCTATTAAGAAGAAATGACTTGTCTCTACACTGGATAACCTAGAAAGACTTGAAATAGAGTCAGTTTAAAACAGCAAGTTAAAGAAATAAGTATGTACATAGAGTCATTTGGGATAATGGCAAAAGTCTATGTTTATGTGATTATTGACGTATAACCACAGGTTAACATTAGCTATATGGGAATGAAGGAAGAAGAGGACAAAGTTAAAAGGGAAGAAACAGAGAATAAAAAGTGTTCACACAGTAAAAGAACAAATTATATGACTCAGTTTGTAAAAAGTATGCATCTGTGTCACACATCTGTAGATTTATGGACAGCAATTCATGGAAAGTGAGTCACTAAAATGTTACTGGAGGTATCTATCTTAAGAGGGTGAGATTTTAGGTTATTTGTTAAACTTTATACTTACTAAACTTTTTGTTCTTACACATACATTTTCTGTATTGTTTTAAATTTCATTCAGTGAATTCACATAGGTTTATATAACTTAGCAAGAAAAATAATTTCTTTCATGGGTGAGTAAATGTATAGAACTTGTTCATTTTCTGTATGAACCCATAGTTCCTTATGAACTACAGGTCAGACTATACAAATATGAAGCTTTTTGAGATCTGACCCCTATTTTCTTAATCTTGTTTGCAATTACTCCTTAGTGATTTTGAGTAATTTCTGGGTGTTCAGTAGTATTTCAAACATCATATTTTTGAATTCTCTCCTTTCTCTCAAATACATTTTATGTATAATTTCTCTGCCTGTAAATGCTGCAGATTCCAATTTTAGTGTCAGCTCATTTAGATGTCATCAACATCCACCATAATAAATTTCACACTAATTACTGAGCATCTACGTAGCTAGTGTAATGGTATTATTTAACAACAATGATTAATATATCAATGCTTGTTCTCCAAAACTGTGTAGTCTACTTAGGGAAGTGGTCTAGTGGGGCCATGATTATAGCTTGGTTGGAAGTGTGGTGATAGAAAGATGACGAGCTGAGAGAGAGGTGCGGAAACCATCCATGAAGCAAGTCAAGGAAAGCTTCATAGTGAGGATGAAATTTGAGTGAAGCCTTGAAGAAGACTGATAATCAGACGTTACTTCTTCCAAAGGTGAGTTCACTCGTTCCTAGCAGAGGAGACCGTGTACAAGAAGGCGTGAAGAACAGCAGTGCATGGTACATCATGAATGATGTACACCGGCAATCTACACATGTTGGGTTTTGCCCATTTGACAAGAACACCCAAAGAAGAACAGCTGGGTCTCATCCCTAGGGTGCCCTCCCTCTATGGTGGGCACCAAGCCTGACACAGAATAGTGTCCTGTGACCACAGTCCTCTGATCGAGTCAAAGTTTCCCCTCCCATGGAAGCTAGCCTGTTCATTTATAATACAAAGAGTTTTCTAACCACTTTTTAAAATTTTTATTTCAAACCAGGATTCTGAGCCCTTTGTGGAATTTTGTTGATTTGAAGCAAAGCGCATTTCTTTCGGCACTTCATCTATATTCCATTTAGTGTGCAATTTTAATTTTATTATTCCCTTATCTACCTTTTATCTTTTATTCAAAAGAGAAAAGTGAAGTGTCTGCATACATCAGTGGGTTCCAGGAACAATCAAAATGTTTTCTGAAACGAGAGACCTGAAGCTTTTATTCCTTCTTCCCAGTAAGGGAGTCCAAGCTCCCCTCAATTCCCCAGTAGAAGATTCCCATCCTGGCTCTTATATTTAGCCTTTTATCTTACTCAAATTAATTTCATGCTCAGCAAGGAAATACATGTGTTTAGCTTTTAAATTATTTCAATGGTTCCAAAAGCCTTAAAGTGAAAATCAGTGGGAGATCCTTACCCCTCTCCCCGCACATCGCCCTATCCCTCAATCTCCAAGGGTAACTACTTTCAACTCCTGGTTTATTTCTGCTATTTCCAAATAAGTTTTTGCTCATTTTAGACATTCATTCTGTGGTTTTTACTATGCTATTTATAATACCTCATTTCTGTGTGGAATAAGCTAGGTTTGTATCGGGTTCATTGAGTCCTGGCTTCAGGAATTACCCTAATCACAGTAAGCAAAGCAGGACCACTGCTGTGCAAAAGATGTCACTACACTTGCTCCTGCTATTCTTTTCTTCCAAGTCTTCCGTCCTAAAATTTGATAATTAGGTGAGCAAATGCAAAGATTGGGTTTCTATAGGTCAATTAGTAGCTCTAGGCACTTATAAATGGAAATCTGCACAAGTTCTCATTGATAAAATTAATAGCATTCAAGGTATGTGTGGAGTAGCTGAAATATTTTAGAAATGCTCCTCACCCTACATGAAAATAGTGTAGATAAGCCCTCAGTCCATGGAGTTAAAGTGTGTGATAGTTTCCATCTCTGACGGCCCCATGGATATAATAATTTAAAAGGATTATGGTCGTCAATTGCCAATTATAAAGATAACGGAATCTTGCCTCAAAGAATGTTTTCTTGTTTATCTAATGGCTTGGTACATATTGTGGTTGAAGCACCTAAAATCGACTTCTCGAATCATGCAACTCTCATGCATCTACTTGCTGAGAAAGATTTATGTATTGGATAAAATCAGATGTGACATATTTTTTCCTGGGATTTTCTCTCTTTATTAGAGGTTGATTTGAAGATGTTAAATAGTAGCTATGTGTCACTCACTTCAATCTTCTTTGGAGACTTCCATATTAACTAAAAGTGTTATTAGAACTAAAAGGGCTAAAGGAGTTTGCAACAAACATATTTTGTAGTAAATTATTCAGACCCTTTATTCCCTTACCTAATCTTTCCTATAAAATACACAGCAATTTTGTTAAATTTGCAATTTGGTTCAATTATTTTTTAATGTTTCTATTATTGCCATCAGAAAATTCACTATGGAGTCAGTTACTCTATGAGAATTACTTCTTTCTTTGACCGAGTTTTCACTTCCTTCTGTCATTAATGACGCATTTTTTCATTTGTTTCAGTTTCGTCTTTATTTCTTACTTTTAAAGTACCTTTCAATTGTCTTTTAATAACATTTCCACACTGTTCATGTATCAGTCACAAATCTTAGTTCGAGAGATTGTCTTTCCACAGTAGTGCTCCCTAGTAGCTCTTGGTAGACCTGATGCCTGCTAAGACTTCTTTCCCTCTCTCTTCTGTCACTTCTGTGTCCTGGACCTTTTTTTTTTTTTTTAAACTTACTGAATCACGATCTTACTATGCTGAAGAGCACGCACTGATATTTCCCTCATGAGCAATGTACACTAGGCTTAAAGTTCTTGCCTGTCTGAAATAGGAAAGAAAGTATGTGACCTGTGGCAGGTGCATATTTAAATATTTTAAGCAATGACTGAACTGTTCTTGGAAGTAGTTGTATCCATTTTATATTCCCATTAGCAGCGTAAATGTGTTCCAGTGGCTCCATTTTGTCCCAGTCTTTGGTATAATCAGCCCCCATAATTTCAACAACTTTAACAGGTTTTTAGTGATATTTCATTAAGTTTTTATTTGCCTTTTTCTAATGGCTAATGATAGTCAGCCTCTTCTTAAATGCTTATTTGCTACCTATACATCTTTGGAGAAATGTTCAAATCTCTTGCCAGTTTTTCTTTAAATTTTTTGTTGTTATTGCTATTAAAGAGTTTTGAACATTTTTTATAGATTATAGATACAAGTCTTTTAAAATATATGTGATTCTCAAGCATTTTCTCTTAGTCTATGGCTTGTATTTTTACTTTCTCAATATAATAGTGTATTTTCAAGTCAAAAGTTCTTAATTCTGAAAAATTCCAATTACCATTTCTGCTTTTATTGACCTGCCTCTGGTGCATTGCCTGATCCAAGTTGGCAAATATGTTTTTCTCCTCTGTTTTCTTTAAGAAGTCTTTTTACTTTAGGGTTTACAGTGTTCTAGGATATATTATATGCTGACGTTGTTTATGGCTCAAAGTATGAATCTAGTTCATTTTTTCACATATGAATATCCAAACTTTCCAGCATATTGTATCCTTGTTGAACTGGCTCTGTGACTTGTTGGAAAGCATTTGACTGTGTTTCTCAGCCCTATCCCACCCATGTGTTTATCCATCTTTATGCTCATACCACACGGTCTTCACAGGCTGTACATTTATTATTAATTCTTGATATCAGGTAATTTAAGTCTTCCAATTTTTTACCCTTTTTCATGACTATTTTGGCTACTTTCACTCTTCTGTATTTTCACATGAATTTTAGAGTCAGCTTGTAATTTTCTATGAAAAATATCTCTGGGATATTGGGAGGGGTTATATTAAATCTGTAAATCAAATTGAGGGGACTATGATATTGGATTTTCCTGACCTACATACATGGAATTTCCTTCCATTTATTTGTCTTAATTCTCTCAGCAGTTTTATAGTTTCTAAAGAAACTACAATAGTTCCATATTTTATCAGATTTATCATCAAGTATTTAATAATTTTGATGCTATTAAAATATTCTTAACCAGGCATGTTGATTCACTCCTGTAATCCCAATAGTCCACAAAACTGAGGCAGGAGGATCATAAATTTGAATGGCATCTAGGTAATTTAGTGAAACCTTGTCCAATAAATAAATAAAGGTATGTTGGAGATGTGATTTTGTAATGGCCCTGAATTCAGTCCTCAACACTACAAAGAAAAAAGGTACTTTCAATTGAAATGTATTGCTAGCAATAGAAATGAGCTTGTGCGTTTATCTTGTATTTTCCAGCCTTGCTAGCATATTAGTTCTATATATACTTGTGAACATTTTATTGGAATTCCTACATGTACAATCATGTTGTCTGTGAATGAAGACTGTCATAATGTCTTCCATTCCAAAATGAATGCCAGTTTTATTCTTTATCTTGCTTTATCAGGTTCACTAGAACCACCAGGACAGTCCTGAATAGAAATGGGGAGAGCACAAAGGCACTGTGGCCTTGCACTTGGTGTTACTTCAGTATTTTCATGGTTAAGTATGCAGCTAGTTGTAGGTTTTTCTTAAATGCCATTTTTCAGGTTGAGAAAGTATTGCTCTGTTGCTAGCATACTGAGAGTTTTGAATTGTGATGCTGAATTTTATTAACGCCATTTCAATGCATATTGAGATAATCTCGTAGTTTTCCTTTACTCTATAAAATTTTGTTTCTTGTATCTACATAATTTTCTTTTTAGTATCTTTTGTCTTGGTTTTGCTGTCAGAATAATGCCAACCCCTTAGAATGAACTGGGAAAAATACCTTACTCTTCACTTTTTGGAAGAATTGGTGTATAAATTGGTATTATATTTTTTCCTTAAATATTCTGTAGAATTTATCTGTTAAGCCATCTAGACCTGAGTATTCTTTGCAAGAATGTTTTATTAACTATAAATTTAACTTTTTACTAGATACAGACCAATCCAGTTCTATGTTTTCTTTTTTCTTTTCTTTATTCCATATTTCAAAGTCTATAGCTGTTCATCAAACGTTTTTAAAGTTATTCACCACAGCCACATTCTGCCCTTTGATCATCTCTAGAATCTCTAGTGATGCCAATTCATTTATTCCTAGAATTAGAAAGTTATGTCTTTTTTTCTTGTAATCAGTCTGAAAAGAGGTTTACCAATTTTATTTTTATTTTATATATTTGTCTGTTATATATAAAACTCTTGCTTTTTTGTGGGTTGTTTCCCTCAAATAATATCTTACTTTTTTTTTGTTGAACAACTGTTTCTCTTGTTTTTCTGGTGATTCTGCTACTAAATTTCTTCAGTTTCACTTTAGCTTCCATATTTTGGTCTCTACCTCTCAGAAATGGAAAATGTCTCAACCCCCTGGTAAATCCTCAAGAGCGAGGCAGTGAAAGCTAATCAGAGGCTTTTTATGGAATCAGTTCCCTTGCTAGGAGAGTTAATAAATACCAAGAATCTCATTTCCTTCTTTGATGGTGATGATAGGGGTTGTGTCCTACTGCCGCTGCTCAACAAGTGACTGTGGAAAGGAAAGCGAGGGTTTTGGTTTTAGTAAATCAGACCTTCATAGCATTTCCCAGATTACAGCTGAATGCCTTGTATTTTCTGCTGTCAGATGTTCTGGAGCTCAAAATCTCTCTGTTTTATTTCCTCCTCAAAAGGAGTAAAAGGAATTGCTGGCAGCTCAGGTTGCAGAAAGAGACTTAGTGGACGGTAGGTGCTTGGTATTCTCAATAAGCACACTTCGCAACAACCCTTGTTTTTATCAACGTAAGCACTTTTCTGTGGCAACTGATGCCTCTACCTCCACACTTATTCCACTTGGCAAAATCGCCTCCTTCATTTGCTTTTCATATTCCATTTGGTGGACTTCTTTCATCTACCATTGCCTCTTTTTTACTACTTAAAAAATTAAAAAATAAATTATCTCCTATTCATGGGTTTTCAGAAAGGAGAGACATCTTCCGATGTGCACAGTGCTTCATTATATTTTACTTAAAGAAGGAAAATATAATTGTACTGAAAACTCCACGGAATTCATCAACTTCAGAGTTAGCCTAAGCTAGTTATTCAGTCTGGCTGTTCTATCAGGATACAATGTTACTCAACAGTTAATATGAATTAGAAATCATACCAAGATATACTATGGCTATGGCACGAACAAGAGCTTGCTAACACCTGCATTTGACATTTGCCAAAGAAAAATAATCTATTCAGTCTTTATGGACCAGCTCTTACAGCAGCTTCTATTGTACTTAGCCATCTGAATAAGATAAAATACTCTATTCAGAAAAATTAGGAGTTGGCAAAAACCATGCTGGGCCTGGGAGAAGAAACACGAAGCTAATTTTCCCTTCCTGCACCAACCTGTGTACAGGCTGAGAGACAAGAACACCACCTCTGACTACCCCTCATTCACCCGTTAAGCAACCCGATGATTTGGAGGACAGGCTGAGTTGATAGCAACTGAGGTACAAAAACAATTTATTGCTTGTATTGTTTAATTGACATGGCAAGCCTAAGGCCAGTAGTCTGAGCATGTATTAAGAGGATCAAATATGGGGCATTTCCTTCTGTCTTGTTTTGGAAATCCAATATTGTTCTCACTGTTTTGTTTTGTTCCATTTTATTGTTTTGTTTTATTGTTGTGATTGGTTTTATTCTGTTCAGTTTTGTTTGATTTTATTATGTCTGATGGTATGGGCAGCAATTTTGAAGATAACAAAAGGCATTATGGTAGCCATTGTTGATTTCCTATTATCCTGTTTTGAAGTTCTGTATCACTTCCACTGTTTTGTTTTGATTGGCTTTATTGTTTTATTTTGTTTGATTTTATTCTCTTTAAAAGAAAATTAAAGAAAAAATAAAAATTAGGCCTTTCTTTCTACATTTGTATTTCTTTTTCTTCCTTCCTTTCTTCCTCCCTCCCTCCCTTCCTTCCTTTCTTCTTCTAACTTCATTACATCAATACTTTCACTAATTATAGTCAAATAAAGACATAGTTTGCACGATATGTATGATGGTGATTTCTTGGGGCTGCTTTTCTTGGGGCACAGTTTCTCACGTTGGATAGTAGCCTCTCACTCAACTTCCCATTTTCCAGGGGCCTAGGATTGAAGACTCTAAGGCTTTGAGACCCCAAATTGTCACAGTTGCATGGTGTCATAGTGAAAAATTTGTGACAGTCTGGCTTGTCTACCTCATAAGTAGACATGTGAGCAGTGCTATTCTGCGCAGTGTTTCCAGGGCTGCATTTGATCTTCTGTTACTTTTGGGAAGCTCCAGTGGTGGGCATGATGCCCTGGATGCTCTGTTTTAGACTATCTAGCTTAGAGACAAAGATCGAGCAACCATAGTCATGCATAGGTAAAGCACACTGGGCAGCAGTAATGTCTAGCAGTTACTGCCAGGAGCTACAGTGCTGTTCTTGGAGATAAGCAATACACTCAGCAGTGGCAAGAATTTAGTTTTCATATTTGAGACCTGGACATATTTAATGTGCTTGTTCATCTATCAGTCTGAAGTAGGAAACTGAAATGAGCTGTGCTTCACTTTCCACAGCAAATTTCTTTTCTAGGGGTGGGGGGAATGTTTCTCCAAAGTGACTGCTCACTTCATCCTCAGTGTCACTGAGGTTGACCTGAGCAACAATCTTTCTGACTCCACATGTAGGCCTTGAGATCTGCTCAGTGTGACCATGCAGTCACTCTTGGAAGCCATGTCAACACACCTGTGTTGTGTCTGTTGTGCCCCTTGAGTTCATGAACTTTCACCCACCCACTCCTGTTCTTATGGTTGTATGCTTCATGATTGCTGGTGCCAAGGCAATGACAGATGTGACAGTTGATTGGCTGCGGTAAACACTGATGCAGGGTCATTATTCTAAGGGTTTTTGAAGGGTGGAAAACCAAAGGGTTCCACCAGGGAGCAATCTGATTTGGAGGAAGGCAGCCCAGAATCATAAGGAACTACATGGTAGGGTCTTCTCCAATTGGAGAGGCTCTCCCAATGACAGGACCTAGAGATGCCTTCAGGAAAAAAGCCAAACACTCCATCACATCTCTGTGTATAGGGACCTATTCTAGACTCAGTGTAAGTGGTCAGAGGGACTTGGAGAAGGGAATTTACAGGCAGAGGACCCCATATACATGAGGAATCCACACAAAGGAGAGTTAACCTCTCTTCAAAGTTAAAGGGAAAATTGAACTTTTAATCTTTAAAACATGTTGCTCAGTTTGCCAATTTTTAAATAAACTCAGCTGTTTCTATGTGATTGTTTCTATGGAAAAACATTTTTAGGGACCCCAGTTGTGGGCAGTGGCTGAACCATAGCTAAGTCAGAGGTTGGGGAACTCCTTGGACCTAGAGCAAAGCCAGTCCCAGGAACATGGAATTCCAGAGGCAGACCATGTAGACAAGCTGACCTCTAGCTCAGTTGCATATCAGCAGGTATCCAACCCTTTGGTGTTTCTCCCTGTTAACTACAGCACAGATAGCTCTGAGAATGTCTCACTTTCCAAGCTCTCAGCAAAACACCAACGTCTTGCATTTTTGACACCATCATACACTTCTTTTTACACTGCGAATGAATAAAGTCACAGACTGCACTGTGTTATCGCTACCTCTCCATCAGAGAAGAGCATCCCACCCATCCAAGCTTTCCTCTTCCTATGTGTCTTGTCTTTTCTTAATCTCCTTTGAGGATCCCTTTGAGGACCCTTTGAGGACCCCGCTGGCCATGCGGCCGTGGCACCAGTTTTGAATGAATAGTTAGCAGGCTCTGCCAAAACATCACTTACAAATACTATCTGATAAGAACAGTATTAAGTTTTAGATAGCCATATCTTTGTGTCCATTTATTTCATTAGTATCTTATTGTAGTTCTATATATGGATGCATTCACCAACTAGCTACTTCACGTTAAGCTTTAAGCCTTACTAAAATTTGTCTTAAAATAGGTTTACAATGAGTATTTAATATATCTGCCATAAATTTACACTTGAATATACTATCCCTCATAGTAAAACATTCCATAAGCATTTAAGTGACAAATTTTGCTTGAAATTCAATGCCCAGAGTTTAAACATTTGCTTCTGTAGATGGTACTATACATTTTTAGTCGATATTACTATTGTTTTGTTTTAATAAAAATAATTATATATGATAGATGCTTCTTCTTCACAGTTTCAAAAAGCTCAGAATAAAATTTCATACTTAAAATCTCCCCTTCCACTACTTTACCATTAGTACCATTTCTTTCTAACTGTATCATGCATACTCTTTACAAATTTTTATCATAGCTGTCCTCTTGCATATATGCTTTATTATAATTATACTTAAATTAGTTTAATAAATAGGATAAAAGAGCAAATCTTTTAAAACTCAATTTTCACTAAGATCTATTTACATAGCTTTAGGTATTTCTATCATATTTTGATTTGTGAATCAACATTTCTCCAGCTTCTTCATTACACAGGCAGTTCACAGGATTTTAAACTAGAAGGAAAAGAAGAGCTCTGCGTAAGCTGATTTCAATTTGCAGTTTCAAAGAAATAAAAAGTTTGAATTGTTTAATCACGAGAAGGTGTGAGTAAACATCATTAGGTTGATACCAACAGCATATGACCAAGCATAGCATTTCCAATTCCTTTGTAGCTTTCAGAAACTTAGCACGGTTCTATGAAAATAAAAGAGGTACGATGACTTTATCTTTCCCTTAACAAATTTATCACACTTCCAATATGTGCCAGGTACATTTTGGGACTCAGAGTTATCCCAATAAACAACAAAGATAAAGATCCCAACTCCTCAGAGTTTATATTCTGGTAAGGGATATAGATGGTAAGCTGAATAAATAAGAGAATAGGTTTAACTGATTTTAAATGTATTTTAAATACAGAAATATTTGTATATGTAGTGCTAGGAACTGAAGAGTTCTGAGAAAAATAGGCCAAGGTAGGTGACATAGGAGAAAAGACCAGGGAAATGAGTAGAGGGGAAGAATATTTAAAATATAGTCCCCTGATAACCTCATTAACAAGGTGATAGTGATACCTATGATGCATCAATAATCACCATTGGAAGAAATTTGTCAGATATTTTCATAATCCCTGCTATTTGTCTTCTGATATTGATTCTTTTCTCACCAGGCTGAATGCTATTTTCTTGCTTCTGTGCAAACCTGGTGATTTCTAGTTGGATGCTACAAATAAACTCTCCTTTCCTATTTTAGCAGTGAATTCTGTTGACTTTTTTAGAGATAGGTGGATTTGGCCTTGGCAGAGAGTTGAGTTACTTGGAATCATTCTGATTCTTAAAAGCTTATTGTCATGCTTTCACTGTTAAGGCATCACACAGGGCAGCCCATTCATTCTCTGGGTATATTTTAGCCTCACACAATCTTCTCAAGATTATTGAATGCCCCTTGTATTTTGAGATCCTTCCTCCTTCAGCAAATGAGAGCAGATTTCCTCTGCCCTGCGGCCTTTGAGACACATTTGTTTCATAGCTAGCTCTTGCAGAGTGAATCCTAGTCCCTTACTGGAAAGGACCTGCTCTGCAGCCGCCTTCTCTGCCAGGTTTCTCCTGCCCCCACCTCGCACACACATTCCGGCCCCCTCCTCCACTGCTCTGAAATCCCACCTCTTCCCCCAAGCTAGCTCTCCAGTTCTGAAGGCCGCTCTCTCTGCCCTGCACCCTGAAAGCTACCATTGCATTGGATGCCTATGCTGTCTAAGAATTCAGCACTTGAAAAGAACCGTTTCACTTTTTTCCTGAATTCATAATTGCTTAGAACAAGAGGACAATTCCCATGGATGTTAATCCTCCATGAGAAAACAGGATTTCTTCACAATTTTTAAGGAGGTTGCACTGTGAAGCTAACTCTCTTGCTTGATTTTAAAAATACCATGGAAAGTTGAAATCATCTTGTTTCTCAGCATGTTGTGACCTTTTCGTTTTCTTTTATGACTTCTCATCAAGACCTGAGCACATAGCATATGGAATACTAGAGCTGGGAGGGATCTTATTTTTATTTGCACTGAAAATTGCCTGAGTGGACAACATGCATACAAAGGCTATTATGTGATTTCCATGTGCTAAATATTTCTTAATTTATATTCAAACATCATCACCACAAGTGTAAAAGGAAAGCCTGTGTCCTGAGTGAAAGAAAAAATGTATAAGTTGTATCTAACTGTGCAAAAGAAGCATATAAAACACATGATGTTTTACATAGCACGCTTTTGTCTCACTATTCAAAAGGAATGTGATCCTGCCCCAAAGAAAAATATGCTTTCTTGACCCCTCAATGGGGTCTTCAGACATCAGCAATTGATGGCATGTTTTTAACTTGATCATTATGTCCATGTTTCAATTTTCTGTTAAATATATCTTTTCAATAGATGTAAATCTGAGAAATCATAGATTTTTATTGTTTGCAACTTTTACTGACAAATTCTTGCAAATCGTCTTCCAGGTTTTAGTGCTTTTGTTTAAGATACTCCATGGGAGACAAGTAATTTTCTGCAACCCTTTTTGACCTTTAGAAGAGAGGAAAGAACATAACACTATATGAGGTGAACACCAATTTTATCACAGCGCTTCTCTTTTAGAACTGAGAGAGATGGATTCCTCATCTATTGCCTCCAGGAAAGCATTTTCAATGACATCATCCTACATGGAGAGTGACCCTAGAGCTCATTTTGAATGTCTAGTGTTTTGTGACAAATTTGTACCACTGCATTATTCTGACCAATGAGGAATACAAAGATACTGGCATAAATTGCCTTCTTAAATGATGATTAATAAGGATAATTCAGTTTCTATCAGACATGAAATATCTCCTTTTCATAATGATTCTGAAAATCATGCCCATTTGTGAGTTGTTTTATGTGCATTTCTAATTTGGGTTAGAAAATCTTAAAAAAGTAAAAATGTAGGCTTCACGATTCATCTACAAATAAAATGTATAACTAGAAAATAGTAGAACATATTATGTCCCAACATGTGTACAAGACAAACACAAAGGAAGAGAAATTTAAATTACTATTTCATTAGTTTCTAGGGCTGACATACTAAAGGACCAAAACCTGGTGCATTAAAACAACAGAAACTTCAAAATCAAGGTGTCATCAGCCCCAAGCTTCCTGTGATACCTGTCAGAAAATCCTTTCTTGCCTCTTTCCAGCTCCAGATGACTTGTCAGTAATCTCTGACACCCTTCAGGTTGTAGATGCCTTGCTCTGATCCTCTTTCTCGTTGTGACAACTGTCTGGGTATTTTCACGTCATCTCTGTGTGAATAAAAAATATTAGGGGTTAACTTTTGAATTCCCAGAACCATTTACATCTCTGTATGTTTTGAGTTTTTGCTATGTGTTTTAGTTTTTAAATTTTTTCTAAACTCTTCACTCAGTGATATATACCAGGCACACCTAACAACTCCACATCCAAGTTTAACATTCTTTAATTTGCTAAAAAGGCACAAAAATGATAAAAGAGAAAATCGCAGGGAAGGGAGCCACAAGAAAGTGTGGGCTCATGACAAAAGGCATCAAATATATGGTTATATTCAATGGAGGAGGGAAAAAGTTTTTCTTTGGGGCCACTTGACTTCTTCTCCATGACACCCCTTGATAGCCTTTAGACCTCCGTGGCAATCCTCACCCTACTTTTACCAACCCTAACCACAAAGTCACTCCCAAGCCTGAGCAGAGGGAAATGATTGTTTAAATCACAATTTTACTTCCCCTTATTAAATATGTTAGGGTAAAACACAAAATTAACCTAACAACCCTGGTATATTTGCAAGAACAACCAACTGTAAAAGAAAGGGATGGCATAAGCAGTTTGTAAATTTTCTTTTTACAACACTCTTGTTAAACTAATTTAAGTGCCCTGCCTCCAGGAGGCACTTAGAGAGGACACACTTTAAGTGATTATTCCTAAATAGGTTATTATTTTAAATGGACTCCTTAAGAGTCACATGTGTGGCATTTGGTTAATCCATTACATTTGCAATTACAAACCAGTGCTCTTTATGGCAGGCAAATTATTTTATATGCTCCGCAGCTGCACTTAGGACAGAAGACTCAGCCCATGACATTCCTCTTGAAAAGCATTAAGGAGAGCACTGCCTGTGCCCAGGGGTGATTAAGCTTCTTAAATCACTTCTGCTGTGTGACAGACACAGCCTCTTCTAATCCTGTTTCACTGAAAGGTAAACTTTGTTTTCCACACGGCCTTGCAGGGCTTAGATTCCCTCCATGCCTGGCGTGCGCCTCTGTGGCTGTCTTAATGACGGCCCAACAGCTAGGCAGTCAACCCATGAACTGCGCTGCGCAAGTAGCTTACCCAGCATGGACAAGAATTACCCGGGGCTGCGGGCATTCCACACAGCTGATGCTCCCATGTGATCTACTGAGCTGATGACCGCCAAACCTCACGTTTTGGAGTTTTTAAGCATGAAATTCAGGACGCTGACTTTGTTCTCATCGTGTTGTATCATTTCCTAACTTTATGATCTTGAATAAGTTATACAATTTCCCTAAGCTTTAGTTTCCATATGAGAAAAAAAAGGGGGGGATTTGTATAGGATTAATGTGAGAAATGAATGGGATGAAGTGCTTTATATAGTGCTAGCCTGATTCCATCCCGGAGTAAATATTCAGTAAATAACTATAATTATTATCATCCCTGAAATGCATCCTTGAGCCCACCTTATTTCCTCTTCAAAGGGGACTGTAGTCTCTTCTGAGAGCTGGTCAGCGTCTTCCTCCACACAGCTAAAGTGAAGAATTTCATAATATGCCAAGCACAGAAAAAGGTAGAGACAAGAATCTATGTTAATGTCTTTAGAGGGTCTAAAATTTAAGTTGCTCATTTCAAGATCCCTTGGCATATCCAGTGTAAGACTAAAAATTCAAAGCAGCTGGAGTGAGGTTAGCAGAGAAGAATGGCGTCTGATAGGAGGGTGCTTTCTTTACCCATAATTCACTTCTCCTGGCTGTTAGAAACTACCAAGTGATCACTCTGGAGCCCTCAAAGAAATTGGGTTACAGTGGACAAGGCCATAAAGGGTCCTGAATTGCTCACTTGTACTGTATATGCCTATGAACTTCAAATCCTGTCCTATAAATACAATTTTCGACTCCAAGGATCCTAGAAAAGATGAGTCATATGACCTGTAAAAAAGAGAATTAGTCATCATTTTTGCTTGGGTGACAAAACGATGGTGGCAACTAAGTCACATACACAAGTAGCACATGCAGAGGTACAGTTGTGAGGGGATAGAAAATTGATTGTTTGGATATGCGATATTGGTTTGAGTTGCCTGCTGGTCACCCATGACTTGTAAATAGCTAGGTAACTATGTAATTGGAACTAGGCTTGAGTTTGTTGCCCACCAGCATAGGTATGAGCGTCCACAACTATGTGGTGGTGTATTGGTCTTCTCACTGCAGTAAGAAAATACCACAAATGGGTAGCTTATGGGAGAGAAATTAATTTTCTCACAGTTCAACAGACTAGGGAGCTCAAGGATAAGGTTCTGGTTATGCATGCATATGGCCTTTTGTGTGTGTGTGTGTGCCTGCATGCAGAAGCAAAACGAACTCTCTTGTCTCTGTCAAATAAGGACATTTAATCCTCCCAAACCAGGGCCCAACATTGTGATTTTAATTACTTTGCTGAGGTCCCATTCTTCAAATATAGCCACATTAGAGGTTAGGGCTTCAATACACAAGTTTGAAGGGACACAAACTTTGGTTCTTTAAGAGGATACAGTTGTCAGGTACAGTGTAGAAAAGAGGAGCTAAAGCAGTCCAAGGTCCAAAGCATTGTAGAAATCTTGCGTTAAAAGGTGAGCAGAAGAGAAACTAGAAGGGACTCTGAAAAGTGGTCGGAAAGAAGTGATCAAAGTCAAAAAGAGAATGGCATATAACTGGTAAAATGTCAAAAAGAGAAAATTTCAAGTAGTAAATCACCGATGATAGCAGTCTGAGAGACTGTTCAAGTAAAAGAGAAATAAGAGATATTTGGTTGTCTTACAGCTCAGCTAATATCGAGGCAAAATATTCATGATAAACAAAAAAGTCTAAGATGCACATTTTTAAAAAATCATAATGAGAATAATTTTGTATAGTCCATGCCTTGAAGGGAATGGAGATGAACATGTAATTCCTTCAATTTACAGTGCCTGGTTTATCAAATAGAATATCAATGAGAAATTTAACCCTGTTTAGCTCCTGAAATCTGGGTATATTTAAAGGTCAGCATAGAAACATAACTAATTTTTCATCCGTTAAGATTGCAATGTATTTAGAATACAGATATATTTGTTATCTCATTTTGTTCTCAAAATGTCCTGCAATGAGGAGATTCCTCTTGTCCCTGTTTTGCAAATTAGAACACCAAAGCCCCAGCAGGTGAAGTCCTTTCTCCAACATCATGCAGTCCCTCAAGGCAGAGCAAAGGCGAAAGTCAGCCTAGGTCCTTGCGTACAGTTTTCACTGCACTCCTCCAGTGGCAGTTCCCAAAGTGGGGTTCCTGGAAGAGCAGCAGCAGCTACTGACTTAAACCCTCAGGAGGGGGGCCCAGCAATCGGTGCTTTACAAACCCTGAAGAGGAACTTGACACATGCTACAGTTTCAGAATCACTTGTATACAGATATAGAATTCTTTTCCTCTACTATTTGAATGGAAATAGTGCTATGGATGTCCCTAGCAAAAATAAAATCCATCTATCCAGCTAATGATCATTTTTACTCACATTATTACTACTCTATCTTTATTTATTATCATCTTATCTATCGCAGCCTTTAAAGTGCTCTAACATCAAAGCCAACTCCCAGGCCTATTTAGTGCGACATGAGAAAATACATACACTTTTGGATGATGTTGAAAGTTGAACTATGTGATGTTTTGTTCCTCCAAATTCACCCTTATCTTACTGCGATTTGAAAAAGTGTTCTATGTGTTTATTGTCTCTTACTTCCAGGGTATGTAAAAATAAAGAGCACAGAAATGTTCATATTCTATACATAGTAATATAATGAAGGTTTTTCCATTTGTTTAAAGTTATGCTTTTGTTTATACATTAAGGAGAATTGTGCACAATTTACATTTTAAGGAGAAATGTATGCTATTTAACGCCATTTACTATACTTGATTTCTTTTTAACATCAGAAATAAATCAGAGGTAGTTTATAAAAGTCTTGATTATAAATGACTTTCTTTGGATTGTTTGTAAATTGTTCTTTACCAAACATTTTCTTTATCTAACATAATAAGTAAATTGCAGAAATCACTGTCTACTGCTGCCTTAAAATATGTATTTAAAAAGATGAGAGAAGAAAAATTGGTAAAATTTTCAACTTAAGTTTTCAACCAATATTACAAATGATGTCTCTTAAATTCCAATCCTTGTCTTCACAAACTGTAACTTGCCAAAGAAATATTGTTGTCTCCCACTCATCACTCTTCAGCTCCCTACAAGAAAGCACATGTTCCCACAGGTTGAGATCTAATTTTGGAGTTTCCCTGTGTTTTCAAAGAAAAATGTGATGTTGCTTTGATGAGGTTGACAAAGGTATTTGTAACCTCTATTTCTTCATGTAGTCACTTTGCCTGATGAAATTGTTTATTCCCTTCTCATGACAGCTTTCTGCACAAACTGCAACTTGTCCCCAGGTGCATTTTGAGTGCTACACTGGGTGTTTTTAAATTTTCCAATGGAAAATGTAGCTATGACATAAAGCTGGATGGTACATTCTGAGAAAGTCTGGACCTAGGAGTGTTAGTGGAAAGAAGACCCTTTTGGAACTCTCTGGGGTCAAAGAAAGGAGACAGATTTAGCTCTAAGGAAAGTCATCCTTGGATAGGCCATTCCCTATTTTCTCAAGAATCCTTTCAAAAGGCTAAATTTTGAACTAACTTCAGGCATGTAAACAGTACTCACTGTTGCAGGGGAAAGCCTGGAATGGCAGTTTCCACAAAAGGATCATTTGAAAGTGCAACAGGAAGAACAAAAGGAGTAGAAATCATCAGATTCATGGATGTTTTAGAAGTATTTCTCAACAGATCATCCGGTCTGACTACTTCATTTTACAAGTGAACAATCTGGGTGAAAGAGGAAAAAGATCTCTAAGGTCATTTGCCTATGACAGAGTTGGGGCAGCACTTCCTGGACACCCACAATCTCAGTTATGACACAGAGATAAAAGGCACATGAAAAAGAGGTAGAATGTAAGAGACTACAGAGGATGGAAACAAAGCTTGGGAGATTGAATTAAGAAAACCAAAAACCAGAATGAAAATGAGAGTGGCACTTGCAGTGGTATAGAATGAATCCTGTTACGATATAGCTTTAAAAGTTTCTGGATATGAGAGTAAACAAAAATCAAAGGATGAGCAGCATTAGTTAGGATTATTTAAAGTTCCTCTCCTTTTCCAGAGTTCATGGAAAATTGAGAGAACGCTGTGATGAAAACAGAAACTCAAACCTTGTGCAATCCATGGTAGTGAACTCTAGGGAAGAAAAATGTTAGCAACAGGAGAAGGTGGAGCATGTTATGACTCTGGTATTTGGGAAATGGGGTGATTATCCAGGAACCAATCCCACTTCTAATGGCCAGCTTTAATGAGGAGCCAAAGGTGAGTAAAGAGTTGAAGTGGAGGACAAGATCTGTAAAAGAACAACAGACATGTTTAAGAGTGTCCAACCATTGATCCTTCTACAGCCTGTGTCACTGTACATGAGCACCCCAGATTCAACTCCTACAAAGTCCGTTCTCCAACTGGCCACATCATATGATACCATTTTGGAACACTGTAACAATCTTCTCTCCGAGCACCAAAGTCCTCTTCACATATTCAGTATCTTTAATCTGAATTCTCTAAATCCAATGAATAATCAATTCATCTGATCATCTGGTGCACATAAATCATAAGATTGATAGGAATAAAATTTCCAATGACATACTCACCTGTGCAAAATTTACTATAAAATATGCAAGTAAAGCATTTCCTAGGCAAAGAGAGCTAAGTAGACAACCACCAAATAAATGAATTCCATTGTCCCCAAAGATATGTTGCTTACAACTCTAAGTGATACCCTAACCAGTTTTTTTATTAAGCATCTGTCTTAGAAACACTAAATCTTAAAAAAAAAAAAAGACCTCAAAAGTCACCCTATTACTTATAATAGGTTATTCATCATTGGTTACCTCCCAGAAAAGAGGTTGATTTGAGCATGTGAACTTGTAGTAAATTCTTCTAGCAGCATGCAAAGTCACAGACTTTAAGGCTGGCTGGACAGAGGAGGATGGTAGAGAGTTAAGGATTAAAGTCCATTTTCTTTCAGTTATTATCATTAATGTAATAAGTTTATTAATAACTGAAATACACTGGGATGCTGCCAGACATCATTTTAAAAAGTACTCTTCTTCCAAAAGTAATCTTTAAGAACAAAATAATTTGAATGATTTTATTTGAGTTCTTAAAATCCTCTTGAAATTGCTCCATGTAGCCCAAGAGAATAAGTATGCAGTTAATTTCAGGTGAATTTGGTAATGGGTTGCGAGCTCTGTCCATTAGATGAAACTTCAACTACAGTGCCTTCTCTACACAAGTCAAGGGTGTGATATATACCAACCAACTCCCTCACCTCTCCAACCTGCTGCACTGGGCTCTCTGCAAGATGAACTCCCAAGGCCCCCAGGGCTGGGTAACTTGCAAGATAACACACCCTTTAAATACTTTCTCTTACCCACTTTCCTTCTGATATATCATGGTATACGCTCTAAGAAAACACAGGCATTGAAATGTGTTGGAGGAGCACCAAGATGGCAGAGTGGTGAGCAACAGAGAAAGAGCCTCTCTGAGAGCAAATGTTGGAATATAGCAATGCAAGGAAGACAGAAAAGAGGGAAGTGGGTCCCCTGGACCCAGGAAGGATCTGAAGTGAGAATTGAAGCCCACGGAGAGAGTGAAGAAAAATCTTCAGTGAATAAAGAGGTAACCAAGTAGAGCCTTCTCCCTGAGTCAGGACTCACTGAGCAAGAGGAGTGGTTCAAACCTGTGGACACATAGTCACTGCTGGAGACCCCAGAGGCCTCCACAGAGAGACACAGCATTGGAGGGAATCAGTGGACATGAAGGACTTCACTGGCTGGGGGTGGGGAGTGCAGAGGGCTCAGTCATCCCATAAGAGACAGCAATTGGCTGGGAGCCACCTTGGAGAGGGTCAGCTGAGCTCAGAACTCAGATTGGCTGCTGATTTGCTCTAGCAGCTCCCAGATGGGTTCAGGCCCACAGAAGGCATGCTGACTGCTGCTGGTCAAATGAGTCTGATCTTGGCACCCACACCCATGGTCAGAACACAGACTGAACTTCAGGGAAAATAAAGGTGCAGGCTCACCAGGATTATCCACTATCCCACCACAAAGCTACTACTGCTGGTTTGCAGGATAAATCAGCACAGATCTGGACTCTGTCTACCAGTGACAGCAGAGACAAACCTGGAAATGGACTTTACTTTCTCTCTCTCTCTCTCTCTCTCTCACTTGTTTTATTGTTATGTTGGTGGTTTTGTTTTTCTTTCTTTTTTCTCCTTCATTGTTTGATTTTGTTTGTATATGAGTGTGAATGTAGTTTCTAACATCTTTATGGTTGTTGTTCTGTTCTGTTATTCCTTTTATCTCTTCCTTCTCCCTTTTGCTCCAGTCTTCTGTACCATTTTCCCAAAGTAAGTATGGTCCCCCTTTGTCCTCCACCCTTCTAAACTCTCGCTTTTCTTCTACTTCTCTATTTTCTCCTTAACCCCATTCAAACTTTAACTCCTGAGGGTAAAATTGACATATTAAGAATTTATATATTACACATAATTTTATTACATATATTAGATATAATTACATTTATTACATATATTATATATAATTTTGTTTTAGTTTTTGTTATATATCCAAAATCTAGTTCATATAGTTAAAGGTGGCAAATTAATGGTTGCCTCATTTTCTTATTTTCTAGGCTTGTTTGGTGCTATTGTTATTGCTGTTAGTACCATTTTAGCCAAAAGTGACCTAATTGTTCTAACTGGCTCTTCTCCTCGTATTCCAAGTCTAAGAGTAACCAAAGGTCATAGAAAATACTGTGGCAGAGTGCCAAAGAACCAGGTGTTGGGCTAAATATGCAGCACATTCTCATCCCCAACCAATTGAAGAGGTAGGATCTTGCAACAGACTGAAAATACAAAAATCATCTACACTTGAGAAGCATCTTGGAGAAGTAATCATTTCCTAAGGGTTCTAAATACTAGCAATAAGGCAACTCACCATACATAATCTACAAGCATCAACTCAGGAATTAAACTAATAAAAAATAAGAGAGAAGACACTTAAAAATGGTACAACTCTAGTCGTTCAGTTCACCAAAGGCAAACCCAGGGAGCAATGAAGTGGGACAATCTGAAAACCACCCACCTGGCCTCTCTGAAGCAATAACAACAAAGTAATTTAATGAGGATGTACAAAAACTCAAGTCAAAAATAATTTCTCAGGTAACTGCAGAGGTGGTGCCCACAATGAAAACCATGTATAGTGACTGGAGAGCAGATACAGATGACAAAAAGATGAGCTTAAGAAAATGATGGACTCCATGAATGCTCAGCATAGCAAAGAAATGCAATTCATAAGACTGATTCAGACAGATATCCAGGAGAATGAAACTTTCCATTGGAAATATCTGCAGCAGAATCAACCAGTCTGAGGACATAATCTCAGATATAGAAGACAGGCTTGCAGTTAGTGATCACGAAAAGAAAGATTTCTTAAAAACATCAAGAGACCATGAGAAATCAGTCCAGCAGCTGCTACATGATGCAAGGAATAATTTAAGATTGACTCGAGTCAATGAAAAAGCATAAGGGAGCACAAATGACACACACACACACACACACACACACACACAAAACTGTTCATAGATGCCATGACACACGACTTCCCTGGTAGGGATAAAGAATTTGACATACAGGTAAGTGAGACATATAAAATTAGCCATGATAAAAAAAAAATCTACACCAAGGCATATCATAGTGAAAATTCCAGATGTTCAACACAAAAATAGAATGTTAAAAGCTGTTATGGAAAATAAACAAATCACCTATAAAGGAAAGCTTATCAGAATCATATCTGACTTCTTAGCACAAACCCTCACATCAAGAAGAGCTTGGAGTAAAGTATCTCAAGTTCCTAAAGGGAAGCAACCTCCAACCCATATTGATGTACCCTGCAAAACTGTCTTTCAAAACTGATGGAGAAATAAGATATTTCAATGACAAAGAATACCTGAGGAAATATATGACCACCAAACCAGTGCTCCAAAGTATTTTGAAGGACCCTCTATGAAGTGGTAATAAGGACTACAGCTCCATGAACTCCAACAGAAGGAATCTACAAGGAAAGGCAAACAATTAAACAGATTGGAGGAGAAAAAGGAATAGCCAACAACAGGAAAATAACACGACAAGAGTAAGTCAATACATACGAATCATAACCATTAATATTAATGGTCTCAATTCACCAATCAAAAGACACAGACTAGCAGAATGGACCAAGAAGCAAGATCCAACAATATGCTGCATAAAAAAAACACATTTAATTTAAAAGGAAATTCATAGACTGAAAGCTAAAGGATGAAAAATAATACTCCATGCAACAGGAACCCCGAACAAGGTAGGGGTAACTATTCTATTTGCAGACAAATTGAATTTCAAGCCAAGACTGATTAAGAGAGATAACAAGGTTCCTACAAAAAAAAAAAGGTTCCTACATCCTTGTAAATGTAACAGTCCAAGAGGAAGCAATAACAATCATGAATACATACATAACAAATGCCAGTGCACCCAACTATATAAAACAAATATTAATGGACATGAAAAATCAAATAAACACTAATACAATTGTAATGGGGAAACGTCAACACACCTCTGTCACAAAAAGACAAATCAACTAGACATAAGATCAATGATGAAATGTTAGAACTGAACCAAACTTTCGAACAAATGTACATAGTAGATATCTACAGAGTATTCCACCCTACAACATCAGAATACACATTCTTTTCAGCTGTACCCAAGTCATTTGCCAAAATAAATCACATACTAGCTCATAGAACATGCTTAAGTAAATGAAAAGGAACTGAAATTATCCCATGCATATTATCAGATCATAATGCAATGAAACTGTAAATCAACAACAAAAGAAACCACAAGAACTTCATAAACACATGGAAATTAAATAACACCCTTTGGAACAACCAATAGGTCACAGATGAAATTGAAGAAGAAATTAGACAGTTTCTACAATTAAGATAACAATAATACAACATATCAGCATTTAGGGAACATAATGAAAGATCTCCTAAGGAGGAAATTAGAGCAGTGAACACCCATATCAGGAAAACAGAGAAAGTGCAAATAAACAACTTAATGTTGAACTCAAACTTCTAGAAAAAGAAGAGCAAGCTAAGTTCAAAGCTCATACAAGGGAGCACATTATCAAGATTAGAGTGGAAATTAATATACTGGAGACCAAAAAACAACACAAAGAATCAATGAATTGAAGAGTTGGTTCTTTAGAAGATTAAATAAAATTGACAACCCCTTATCACTAAAAGCAAAGAAAAGACTCAAATCCATTCAATTAGGAATAAAAAGCGTGAAATCATAATGAACCCTGCAGAAATCCAATTGATCATCTATACCTACTTTGAGAATGTCTATTCTAATAACATGGAAAATGCAAAACAAATGGACAGATTCCTAAATACATAATAATTAGGCAAGTTAAATGAAGAAGATATAAAAATCCTAAATAAACCAATATCAATCAATGAATTTGAAAATATAATTAAAAACCTACCAACAAAGAAAAGCTCAGGCCCTGGTAGATTCACTGCTTGATTCTACAAGGAATCTAGAGAAGACTTAATACCACTAATTCTCACAATATTTAAAGGAATTGAAAGGGAAGCAATACACCCAAATTCATTCCTGGAAGCAAGCATTAACCTGATACAAACACTAGAGCAGGACTGATCTAAGAAAGAGAACTACAGGTCAATTTCCCTAGTGAACACAGATGCAAAAATCCTGAGAAAGATACTGGCAAACAGAATGCAGCAAATAATCAAGAGGATTATATACCATGACCAAGTTAAATTCATGCCAGAAATGCAAGGATCATTAAACATGTGTAAATCAGTAATGTAATATATCATATTAACAGAGCCAAGGTCAAAAACCATATGATCATCTCAATAGACAGAAAAAGTTTTTGACAAAGTTCAACACCCCTAATAATAAAAATCCTACAGAAAGTTGGAATAGATGGTATTTATCTCAATCTGATAAAAGCCATCTGTGATAAACCAACAGCCAACATCCTACTAAATGGACAAAATTGAAATTTTCACTCTAAAATCAGGAACAAGAAAAAGAATTTCACTGTCTCCACTCTTATTCACTGTAGTCCTGGAAACTTCATCCAGATCAAACAGACAAGAGAATGAAATAAAAAGAATAATGATAGGAAAGGAAGAAGATAAATTATCATTATTTGCAAATAACATGATACTATATAGAAGACCACAAAACTGCATTAAGACTGTGAGATTTAATAATCAGACTCAGTAGTGTGGCAGGATACAAATTCAACACTAAAAAATGAATAGCCTTCCTGTACATGAATAAAAAATTCACTGAGAGAGAAATTAGGAAAATAACGCCTTTCAGGATTGCATCAATGAAAAATGAGACACCTAGGAATCAATCTAACGAAGGATGCAAAATATGTATACATTGAAAGCTAAAGTACTACTAAAAAGGAGATTGAAGAAGATATTAGAAAATGGAGAGATATCTTGTGTTCTTGGGTAGGAAGAACCAATGCAGTGAAAATGTCCATACTTCCAAAACTGTTATACAGATTCAATGCAATCTCAATCAAAATTTCAATAACTTATCTCACAGAATTAGAGAAAACAATCCTAAAATTCATCTGGAACTAGAAGAGACCTAGAATAGCAAAGGAAATCCTGTGAAACAAAGGCAAGACAGAGGGTAACACAATCCCCAACATGAAATTATATTATAAAGCTACTGTGATTTAAAAAAAATGGCACTGGAAAAAAAAAACAGACCCAAATATCAGTGGAACAGATTATAAGATGCAAGAACAGTTCCAAATATACTCAGCGACCTTATCTTTGACAAAGGTGCCAAACATATTCCCTGGAAGACAGATAGCCACTTTAATAAATAGTGCTGGAAAAACTGGCTCTCTACATGCCAAAGATTAAAATTAGAACCATAGCTTTCACTTTACATTAAACTAAACTAGGATCAAATATCTAAATATTGAAACAGAAACATAAAATCTGCTGGAAGATGAAATAGGTAAAACTCCTGAAGACACTGATGTAGGCAAAGACTTGATTAAAAAAAACTCTAATCACACAGGAAGTATCATAAAGAATCAACAACTAGGATCTCATCATATTAAAAAGCTTTTGCCCAGCAAGAGAAGACACCAAAACAGTGAAGAGACAACCTACAAGGTGGGGAAAAATGTTTGCCATCTGTTCCTCAGACAAAGGATTACTACGGAGAACATACAAAGAACTCAAAAAAAAAAAAAAAAAATCAGATCTCCCAAATTTAAAGACTCAATCCAAAAATGAGCACCTGAGATAAATATACACTTCTCAGATGAAGAAATACAAGCAGCAAATAAGTATATGAAAAAATGTTCAACATCACCACTGGTCATTTGAGAAATGCAAATTAAAACAACACAGAGATTTCATCTCACTCCAGAAAGAATGGCGATCATCAGGAAATCAACCCATAACAAATGCTGGCAGGGCTGCAGGGAAAGAAGGAATCCTTCTCCACTGTTGGTGGGAATGCAGACTGGTGCAATCACTGTGGAAATCAGTGTGGAATTTCCTCAAAAAACTAGGATTAGGCATCCCACTTGATCCAACTATTCCCCTGCTGTGTATCTTCCCAGATGAATTAAATACATTATACCACAGCAATATATATGCACCCATGTTTATAGCAACACAATTTGTAATAGCTGGATCTTGGAAACAACCCAAATGCCCTTCAACCAAGGAATGCATAAAGAAGTTGTGGTCTTTTCGTACAATAGAGTACTACTTAATCATAAAGAAGAATAAACTCGAGACTTTTATAGATAGATGGATGCAACTTGAGACCATACTCATAAGTTAAACAAATCAAACTCACGTGTGTGAACATCATATTGTCTCCCTAGTGTAAGAAGCTGAGAGAATAAATAAGATCCAAAATGTACAATAGATACTGTGAAATAGGAAGAAACTGTTCGAAAGGAAAGAGAAACTGGGATAGGGAACAGGAGAAAAGAAGGAAGAGAAATATATATATATATATATATATATATATATATATATATA
>RJWM01017665.1:0-42628 GCA_004363535.1 Dasyprocta punctata | reverse complement strand
CGCCATCACTGCTGCAGGCTGAGCCTCTGAGGTGTGGGTTATGCTTACATAAAAGCGGTTCTTGGCAACTTTTGAGACCAGTCAAAAATCAATGGCAACAGCAAAGCATCTACACTTTTGGGAGACAGTTGTGTCACCTCTACTTTTCTGCCTCGATTTCTTCTGCATGAAATTATGGCCAAATTCCAGGATTTGCTTTCAAAATTAGCAAGTTAATCCACAGGCAGTGTTGGTAGCACCCAACGGAGAGAGCCCAATCTTCCAATCAACCCAGGGCCAAAGTCCAGCTCATGAGCTGACATGAGCCACCAGGAGATGAGCAGGCAGCTTTGCTGTTATAGCCTGCTTAAACGTCCCCCGGCTTCATATTGACACCCTAGGATTCAGTGGGATGGTATCAGGGGGTGGGGCCTTTGGAAGGTAATTAGTGCTCTTATAAGAAGGGATATGAGCTTTGTATCCACCATAAGAAGACACAGCAAAAAGAAAATAAACTGGGAAGCAGCCCTCACCAGAGATCTAAACTGCCAGCACACTGATCTTGAACTTCCCAACCTCTAGAACTAAGAGAAATAAATCCCTGTTGCTTATAAGCCATCTAGTCCGTGACCTGGGTTATAGCAGCCTTCACTGACACCCTCGAGAAGATTCACTTGTAAGGCAGGATATTTTTACACTTCACCCTGAAAGTCCAATCAAAGCCCAGTTCTAGCCCAGGAATGACTCAACCTCCTGGTTCCAACAGATGACAAGTCCAGATACACTGTGTTAGGGCTTTGAAGTGATCCCAGACATTCTCGTAGTTGGCTATGTGAGTGATACATTTTTCTGGGATAAGAACATGGAGCAACATCCTTCCCTACCTCCTCCCATCCCTCAAGAATGTCATATCTTCTTAGACCTCACATGAGCTATTGTATCGGGTGATATGCTATGTACCCCCAAGTCCTCACATACCTTTGATGGGGCTAAGTCTGGCGCTTGCTTGTGTTCGGTTTGCTATACCTGCCCAGGGGTGGAGCTGACATACAGTGTAAGGGAAGGCGGGTCTTCCGCTTCCATCTCTCTCTCTTTCTCCCTCTCTCTTGCCAGCGTGCCTTGTGGCTTGCAGCCACCATGAACAGTAGCCCTGCCAACCTATGCTGACTTGGAGCCAACTAATGGACTGAAACTCCTGAGAAACTGTAAGAATAAACCTTTCCTTCCCTAATTTTGGGCGTCAGGTATTTTGTCTCGGCAATGGGCGAAAAGTAACCAAGACAGCTATCAACCTTAACTCCTGGGCTTCAAAATACAGATAGTCCTAACTTGCAATGATTCAGCTTGAGATTCTTCAATGGTGTGAGAACAATACCAATGTGGCAGAAACCATACTTCCGAATGTGAACTCTTATCTTTTTCCAAGACAGGATATGCTGTCTGGTCTTCTTTTCTGATGCCAGGCAGTGGCAGCGAATCCCAGCTCCCAGTCACCCCCTTGATCAAGAGGTAAATAACCGATACTCCACAGCAGACTGCGTTGCTGAGCTGGCACATTCGGTAGTTAGATGTGTTCAATGCATTTCCAACTTAGGAGATTTTCAGTTGATGAGAGTCTATCAGGACCTAACCCTGCTGTAAACCAAGGAACATCTGTAGCTTACACCCAAGAGTTCTGACAGATGCTGAGAGCTTAGATTACACTGTTAGCTGCCTCTCTGAAGACACAGAACTGAGGCTGAGCCTGGCCTCACCCTGGCACCTGTAAACTGGTCTCAAAGGCCTCCCGTGCTAATGCCAGCATTACCCTGTACTGTCTATGGACCACACCTGTCATCCATGGAGGTGGTGGGTAGAACTAGCTACATAGGTACACTGCCAACCTGCACTTTCCAGAGAGGCCTGCTTCCATCCAAGTTGAGCAACTAGCTGTTAACAATTCTGGAACTCACGCTGTGGTTAATGTACTTCTTCCTGGGAGATTTATTCTCATCATTCTCCCCCTCTTTAAGCATTGTGAACCCAAAGGAAAGAAAAGAAAAGAAAAAATTCCTTTGGTATAGCAATAAACTGTGTGATTCATGAACTCATGCTTTGATCATCTCCTTATTTTAACCATACATTGCCAACTCAGTAGTCCTTCTGACACCTTGTCCTCGCTCAGTCCCCAATCTTGTGTCATTTTCTCCCCACTCTTTCTCTCTCTATTCCCCCAACCACAATCCAGCTCTGCCTCATCAGGCTTAGGGTAGCCCAGGACAACCCTTCTTTACACGTGTTGGCCCAGTGTGAGCATTGGTACCCAAATGAATCCTAGGAGACCCTTAAGCTGTTACAGTGTAGTACAAGCTTGCTGTGAGTGTTCAGTGGCCAACCGAAGAAAAGGATATCTAGTTAGTGCTACAGAGAGAAGAACTAAGGGAAATGCAAATATGCTTGGCTAAAGATCAGGAAGAAGTCTCCAGATGGACCATCAGAGAGGACAGACACCCTGTGGTGGCATTAATGTTGTCTTGGATACCACTGTAAAGCAGGCAGGGCGAGGCCTGTGGGCTCCTCTGGGAGGTAGTGCCCATGGGACAGGACGGTGACAAGACAGACAGTGAGCACGTGATGCTGGGCCACTGCCAGCCTCTCCCGCCCCTCCCCTCTCTTCCCTTTGGACCCTCTCCTTCCCTCCCCATCCAGGACTCCAATCTCCCAAAAGCATCTTCAGGTGCTGGGAGCAGCTGGAAGACACTCTTACACGTATTAAAGCTAGCACCAGGGCCAGCTGCAATAAATGATGCACTTGAGGATCCTTTTATTTTCTTCCTAAATTACATTTCTGGAAAAGAATTATGCCTGGCCTCGATGTTTTGTTATTAGGTAAGTCTGAAATTACTTAGAAAAAGGTTTGATAGAACTTTAAATTAGCAAATTAAAATTCATCTCTTTAAAGGAATGGGAGAAAATATTTGGTGAGGAAGAAAAAAAAAAAAAGAGTTTGAGTGGACCTGAAAACTGTCAATGTCAGCAACCAAGGACAGATGACCAGAGCCTTCTGAGGTCCAGGCCCTGAGTGGCAGCTTTTGGCCTCAATGATCCTTTAAAACCAGATCAGTCTGCCAGTTCTTGAGCTGAATCTGATGTGTTTTACTTGGCCAGCAGATTATCTGCTTCATTATCAATTTAAAAATCAGAAGTTTTACATTAACACAGATTTCTGATTTCACTCAAAAAGAAAAGAAAATCAGATGTGGCAATACTGGACCCATATTCACATTATTAAAAGAAAAAAAAAACAGAAACATCAATCAATCAGGAAGTAGGGCACAGCTGGGCATGGTGGCACATGCCTGTAATCCTAGCTATTAAGGAGGCTAAAGCAGAAGGACCACAAGTTCAAGACCAGTCTGGGCTACTTAGTTAAACTACCTCAAGACTTTTTCTAAAAAAGGGGAGACTAGGGATGTAGCTCAGTGCTCCCTGGGTTCAATTCACAGTACTGAAGAAAAGCAAGGCACATATGGGCTTTTGATCAAGTGCTTGGCTTCCCTCTTTCAGAATCTGTGTGTGTGTGCTGTTTGTTTGTTGCTTTTGGTTTTTGTCAGAATCTGTTTTTAACAACTATATTACTTCCTGGAGGCATTTACCCAAAATTATACTGCTCCAGACTGAATCCTGGGTTCTGAATCTCAGATGGCCTTTCTTGTACCTGGTACAATATATTACACTCCACAGATGATCATCTTTTCTACTGAAAGCTAATCAGATGTTCTCTCATTTTACAATTTTGTCAAAAACAACCATACCCCTCCATCCAATCTTTAACAGGATACAGTGTGTGGATTGGAGATGGAGACTCATTTGGTCTGGTCTGTGCGAGTGGCACTTATAGCTTGGCACATGCCATCTAGGCGCTCCATGAATCTCTCCTGGGTTCTGGCAGCAAAGGTGGTCCAGACAGTTCTGTCTCCTCTACACAAACAGGTTCAAGGACTCCATCACTCCTGTTATGCAAATGTGCATTGCTTGATCACTGTAGGATGCTGTCAAATTGGACAGCAGCCAAAAGGACGAGGCTGAGTAAAGAAGTAGCCTGCAAGACCAAGGTCACACCATTATTTTCTCTCAGACCCTGCCAACATCTTGGCAGGGAGGAACAGACAGACGAAATGGATGTGCCTGCCTCCCTTCTGCTCTGGTTATTCCTTTCAAACAATATGATCTTTATGCCTGTACCTTGCTTAGACACTATCTTCCAGGCGCTCTGAAAAATGAGTCTCGATGGAGTGCAATTACATTACCATGCACATGAAAGTCTTGTTCACTGTCAGCTCATGTACGCTGCTAGGACTGCACTGCTGCCTTTATAATTCCAAGTGCATGATCCCTGGGCGAGTCAAGACAGGCCAGTTCTGGTAGGAAAGGAAAGGGTTTCCATGTAGATACTGTACTTTGCTTTATTAAGGGAGACAGTAATTATTTCCAGAGGGCCAAGGGGAATTCAGAGGAAGCAGTGAAGCAGCAGCCAAGTGCCTGGGCACCTCACTCTAGAGTGACTGACATTAATGAGGCCCCGTGAGGATCTCTATGGCTTCACATTTCTGCAAGTCCATCAGGACTGGCCAGCTTCACAATGTCCCCAAGCAGAGCCAGGGATATAGCAAACATCCTGGCAAATCCTGGTTCCCAAACACGCTTCCCCTTTTACAAACAGTGCTGTGAAAGTCTCAAGGGCAGAGAAAGCTTGGAAGGCTGGGTCCCTGGATCAAATGTTCCTACAGGCGGCACCTTGATGTTGGGAGGTCAGCTCTGCTACCCTCCAACACAGGGTCCTGGCATTTCTCTACGATCAACAGTAAATGGCTTGCCTCAAGAGGTCACCCACTGCAGGAGCGGGCTGTAAGGAGCTCAATGCAAATCCAGGCTCCATTTACAAGCCTGATGCTTCCACAAAACCAATTCTGCTGCTCACTTGGAGGTAGAGGGACTGGAGACCGAACACACATTTCACCAAGTTGCCTGCAGAAATGTCATCGTGTAACTGAAACATGCACGTGAGATGGCCATGGAGCCACAGTGACATTCCCCTCATGTGCAGCCGGTCACTTTCCATACATTGTTTATTACACAAAGTCCCTCTTGTACATATGCCACCGTGATTCAACTATGCTATGTGGCTTTTTCCCCAGGAAGACGCTTACAGAGAAGTCTTTTCTGCCACCTGAATTGCAAATGAGTTTCTTTCAATGAGATATTTACTTGGCAAAGGAAACATGCTGCAGTAGTATAGAATAGGACAGTCCTCTGGGGCCCATCATCCTGTGCCACACCTTGGGAGCACCTTCCCAGGCCTGTCTCCCAGGGTGGGGGTGGGAGCAAGCTCAGGAGGTGGCTCCCCCCAGCAAGGTGGCATGCTTCTTTCTATGGCACAGCCTGGCCCTCATCAAATGCCCACTGAGCTTTTGATTCAGGCATGGAACTCAGTCCACTCTAAGTGAACCTCTTAGAACTACACTTGCAGAGCATATCCACCCGCCTTCCAGGGCTCCTTTTGCGGGAAACAAAGGTCAGCCACGTCCTTAGCATTTTTAGGGCAAAATATGCAACAGAGAATACAGTGGCTGTCAGCAAAATTTACGATTCCTACAGCAGAATGACTTCATGGTTTGGCCAAGGGATCTCTCCAATCAGTGGTCCTGACTTAGTGTCTGTATGAGTCTGTTTTTCATCACTAGAGTGAAATACTTGAAGCTGGTAACATTATAAAGAAAAGAAGTTTATTTAGTTCAGAGTTCTGAAGATTTAAAACCATGGCACCAGCATGGGTTGAGCACTGGTGAAGGTGGCGTGGCAGATGGCATCACAATGGCAAGGGTACATGTGGGAGGAACAGATTACATCTCAAAAGCAACAGGAGGGGGGATGCACTAGGTTCACTCCTTTAATAACAACTTTCTCATGAGAGCTAACCTAGGGCCCCCACCCCCAGAACGACCCTGACTCCTTCTGATGGCACCGCCTGCACGGTCCAAGTATCTCCCACTAGGTCCCACCTCTGAAAGGTCCACCACCCTTCACATTACCACACTGAGGCCCACACTGCAGCCCATGAGCCCTTGGGGGACAAGTCACCCCCGTACCACAGCAGCATCTCTGCCAATCCATCTCGATTACTTTCTACCTGTCTTATTTTCCCCACAATATAACCTCCTTGAACAGGAACCATGTTCTTTCTGTATAATCCATCCAAGCATGCAATCCAGTGTTACACACACACACACACGCACGCACGGTCGAATAAAACCTGAGAATAATGCTTCCCATGGATTGTCTTTAAAATAAAAACTTAATGGGAAGGCATTTTCTATAGGAAGTCTAGTGACAGCACTATAGAGAATTTCTTAACAGCTGGCCAACCCATTGCTAAGGAAGCGTCCCCTGATTAAGTATCTGTTCCCTCATTTTTCAAAAAACCCCTCTGAGAGGCCTGGCACTTGGCACAGCAGGAACACACAGTCTGTCCCCCTAGGTCATTGGGAGACGCCTGGGTCAGGAACAATGTGGGGAGCTATGTTATGGATTCAGTATGGCCCCAGCACTCATCTGGAGGCAGACAAAGCACTGGGATCAGGCCCAGGAGCTCCTCTGTCCACACCTCATCTCTTCACCAGCACACGCAGGTCTTCAGCAAGCCCCGAGCTCCCTCAGATGGCATCTTACTGCCTCCAGCTTCCCCAGGGTGTGGGGAGGGGCACAGCCATCAAACAGGAAATGATCTCCTCACCAGGAACAGCCTCACTGGGGATTCTTCTGTATACAGCTTTTTCCTTTCTGAATACAGTTTTATGGATGTCATTAAAAAATGATGACCTCAGTGCAGGCCTCTTCTCTTACAAAGCAGGCCCACTCCCCTCCCAGCCCCCTTATGAATAACATCTTTGGGTTACAGCACCACCTCCAGGTCCACAGGCTGTGCAAAGGCAGCACGGGGTTCTAGAGAAATTACCGTGGCAAAACATGTAAGCTTTGCTCTCTCTTACTCAGATTTAACACTAATAGAAACTGACAGGCTCAATCTTGGTTAATTAAAAAAAAACACACACAGGAATAAGGGCCAAGAAACTCATCTTCAGGTGTCAGAGGACAGAAGAGAATTGAATACGTTTTATCTTTGAGTCTTAGTTTACGCATCCTAAGGGATGGGGCATTCTCTTATGAAGCAGGGCCTCGTGCCTGGAGCTCAATGATAAATTTATATCAGCTGCAAAGTCTCCCAGATGTGACGGTTACTGCACATCCAACTCGAGAACCTGGAGAGAGATGGAGATGCCGGCTGCTTGGATGTCAGAGCCACGCGTTTGCCCTCCTCCCTCGTGCCAGCTGAGTCCAGTGGGGTTTCGCCAACAGGGAGACCATGGGTTCATAGTGCCCCTTGGCTTTAGGCCTAGCCATGGCAGGTGTATTTTTTCAAAAGGAGTAAAAATGACAGTTACAGATGAATTGGTCAAATGTTCAGGACTTGCTTTAAAACAACTAGGAAAGAGGAAAAGTAGTGGGGCTCAGGATGAAACATGGTCAGCTAAGCACTGCCCATTACTGGAGCTCCACGGATAGTACTGAAGTGCCCAGAATCATCGTTCTGTCTACTTTTGTACGCATTAGACATTTCTCATAGTAAAAAGTGTTGTAAACATTATGTACTGCAAACATACACAAAAAAGAAAAAGAAAAGGAAGGAGATCAAGAGAGAGGGAGGGAAGGGAAAGGGCATGAAAAATGAATGAAGATGTGTTATGCACCGGGACCAACTCCCACAAAGGAATATAAACATACACTGCACACATGTACTAATAAAAAAAGTGAAAAATATTGCCAAGCGTAGTGGACTACAATCTCAGCACTTGGGAGACTGAGGCAGGAGAATTGTGGCAAGTTGGAGGACAGCCTAGGCTCTACAGTGAGTTCAAGGCCAGCCAGAACTACATAGCAAGACCCTGTCTCAAAAAACCAAACCAAACCAAACCAAAACAAAACAAAACAAGTGAAAAATATGATCTCAGGAGGCTAAGAAAGGAAGACTGAGCTAGGCAAGATAGACAAGCAAACAACAAAAAGATGCAGACAGGCATGTACAGCAGTGCGTTTACACACACACACATTCACACACACTCTGTAAGTCTATAGAGAAGTTCTGGAAAATAATAGTCTCCATATGCTATTCAAAGGCTTAATGAAAATCTGTTACTTTTAAATAATTACTTGCATGTATTTTTTGATCCATGTCAGGGAAGGGACACTGTTAAGGCTCAAAATGGAGAGAAACCCTCCATGGGCCAGAGTGGTGCTCAAGGCCAGGACCACAGCCTGGAGCCAGATGTTCCCTCTCTGGATGTGACCACAACACCAAGCTCAGGGACTGAGGAAGTCAGGCTTGGATCCTCCGCAGCCTCCCTCCTCCCCTCCCTCCCTCCTGGCTCCAACTGCCAGTTCTATCCAAACACCCCACTTCCTCCGGTCTCTGGTTTCCTCTAACTCCCTCGGGATAGTAAGATTTTCTTGTTATTGTGGACTGGTTATTTTCTCTGTGTAACACTGTCAGTTTCTGTTTTGCAAATGCCATATAATAGTTGAATACGTAATATGTAGTGAAAGTATAATGACTGATGAGTAGAGATGCTAAATTCACAAAGGGAACTTCTTTGGGGATGAAGGGGAGGCAGGGTCTTCCTCCTACTTAGGAAGGGAATTCAGATTAGCAAGACTTATGCTAGCAGAGCCCCTATTTTACACAGAAGAAAGCTGAGGCTCTGAGGTAGTGACTTTCTAGAGTCACAGAACTTATCAGTGGCCAAGCAAAGACTCTAGATAGCGACTCCCACCATTACTGAGTGTTGCCATGTGCCAGGCACTATAAATTATCTCTAATGTAGCCCCCAACCACTCAGCCATATACAGTGCAATATAATCTCCCCTTTTCTAATGCTCAGAGAGGGAAAGAGATGTGTCCAAGATCACACAGCCTTGGAGCGGCAGTGGTGGGGGGAGTCAGTCACACTCTGAGGTCCCCGCACCAGTCCTAAGATGGGAAAGGCAGCTGCAGAGAAGCTGATGGACATGTTCACTCCAGGCATCAGGAAGAAGGTGAGGCTGGCACAGCGCTGTGGATAATAAACTACAGGGCCTCAGAAGGCAAAGGAGTGGACGCTACTGAAATGCTTAATGCAAAAGCAAATGCCTGCCTGGAGCGGGCAGGCAGCAGCTGACGGGACCCACCTGCTGCTCGGCCTGGTGGGCCTGGGCTCCGTCCAGCACACAGTGGAGCCTGTGGAGTGGGGAGAATGGGACCGGAAGCTACTGCCCCCATCAACAAAGCCACCATTCAGAGGCTCCTCAAGTGGCTGTGCAGGGCAAAGTGACCCTGACTCGGGATGCACTCTGGCCCCTCCACTCTATTTCTCTCCAGAGTCAGCGGAGCCCGGTGACCTGCAGCCCAGCCATGCCAGACCTGCTGGCCTCCCAGATGACCTGGGCTGCTGCTGGGCCTTCGCTCTTGCAGGGACAGGGACATACACTCGGGCCTGATGTGCTGAGAGACACGGGGCTGCCCCAGGCTTGCACTGTCCGCCAGGGTCTTCGCAGCTCCACGGCTGCAACCCCTGTTCCAGCCCGTTCGAGCCAGATCGCTGCCGTCTGTGAACACATGAAGCTGTACACTTGAGGAGGGTTCAGGAAAAACAAACAGGACACCCTGTTAAATTTACGTCTCAGATAAACAGCAAATAATTGTTTCATATAAATATGTCCCATGCGGTATCTGGAATACATCTATGACACCAAACAGTATTTGCTGTTCATATGCAGGTCAGTAGAACTGGGGTTCTGTGGCTTAAGTGGCAACTCCAACTGGCCAAGGGTGGGGTAGAGAAGGAGGTGTCCAGAAGAACAAGTTCTCTGAAAAAAAAACCCAAAAAGGAGCCGAGAGGATTAAGAGAGGAATGCTCTCTACTCTCACACCAGAAATTCCATTCTCCTGGAGATTCCCAATCTATTTCATCGGAGTTTTCCAGTATCGGATGACCTAGATGTATCTGTCCCACTGACAGACGAGCAAACACAAGGTCTGAGCACTGAGGGATCTACAGTGTGGGCCGAAGACATTTATGTCTGAGGATAGCCTGGTGCGGTTTCTCCTATGCCACACTTTTCACCTGCTGGCAATAATTTTTACAGGATGCCTTTATAGTTTTTACAGGATACACATAAAGAAGGTCCCACGGTCGTCTTGACTTTTCTCACACATTCATAAGGAAGCAAGCTCACAAGACTTGTTTTCACAAAATATAACTATCAATTTATAAAAAAGGCCCTGGCATCTTCTCTTCTTTTGGTCACTTCCCCCAACCAAACACATCACCATGGAGGACCTGGCTAGGATTCCAGTTCCTGATGAAGGAAAAGAAAAAGGATCAAAGAAGGGAAGGGCAGTGAACTGGCCAAGAGGACTGGCACACCAATCTCAGACGAGGAAGGTCAGGATGTTGGACCCCACAGAGTCTTAAGGGGAACTCCAGAAAGAAAGCATCCTCTATTACTATCCCAACATCCCACAATCTTTGCATCTTGTCCAGAAAGCATACTTGGTTTAATGTACCTTTGGGAGGAAAAAAAACTTAAGAAGCCATTTGTGAAGCGGATAGTGGGAAATACTTTTCTCCCACCCCCCTTCAAGCCTCTAGCATTCACAGCACACAATAGAGAGGAAATAGCCATAAAAATGACTTGACGTACGCCTGTTTGAAGTGCGGTGACTGTGGGACAAGTGATTATAAAAAATGACACAGTGGAGGTGATTCCAAATCTATTCTGGCTTAGTTAATTTCCAGATGAAACAGTGCTTGCCTAACCAGTCACGTTGGGCTTTAGTGCTGCTTGGTGGTGTTTTTAGTTGTCCCTTCTCGCTAGTAGATTGAATTAGGATCCTTAACTTATCCCCGACGCACTTTGTCCCTCTAGGGGAGCCCTTGCTTGTCAGAGCACAATGAGTCTCAGGAGGTGGCGAGCCAGTGAGGTGGCCAGATGCAGGTCCCCATAAACTGTGATGGGAGGTGGGGGCACAGCTCTACCCTGTTCATACTGTCCCCTTCCATTCCCACCTTCTGCCTCCTCTCACCCCCACCTGCGACCCCTAAAGCAGCAGACAACTAACACCCATCTTTCGATCATCAGAGCCTCCAGTTTTCCTGGGGAAGAAGGCAAAGCCAGACTTCATTCCTTGTCTACCACAGCTGGCACCAAACCATCCTCAGCCTCAGCAAATCCGAAAGCTGCAAACTTTAAAAGCCAATTCCCCTGAGCTAGCGGGATGCAGAGCAATCATTTGCAGGCTGAGTTATTAGAGGTCTCCAGGGAGCGTTCGGTCAGGGAGAAGAGAGAGAGTGTCTGAGAGCTTCAGTGTGTGTCAAGGCTGAGTGTCCAGGCCCCGTCACTGGCCTTCTCAGCCTCTGCCAGCAGCACGGGTCCCATGGTTCACGTTGTATACAGCAGTAATTATGAATTCTGAAGGTGAGAAAAACTCATTTATTTTTTAATCTAAAATCTTTTGGATCTCCTT
Organism: Dasyprocta punctata; assembly: GCA_004363535.1. Classification (NCBI taxonomy): domain Eukaryota; kingdom Metazoa; phylum Chordata; class Mammalia; order Rodentia; family Dasyproctidae; genus Dasyprocta; species Dasyprocta punctata. Next base: position 31,050 of record RJWM01017665.1, on the reverse strand, counting down.
TTGGGAAGGCTAGACAATTAGATTGATTTAAATTGTATTGTTTCTAAAACCTAGACCTGCAGAAAATACAAATTCTGGCCAATATTATATAAATGAAGTGATGTGGTTTCCAGGTTTCCACTTAAGATGACACGAGAAGATTCCAAGGCTGGGCTCACAGGCAGCCCACTCTGGTGTGTTTACTAATGAGCCCCAGGGAACCATCCAGGGCGCGGGTCTTCCAGAGTCTGAGAGCTACATGCAGACATGCGGCTTCCGGTGTGTGTGTATGGTGGTAGTGGGGAGATAGGAGGGTTGAAGAGCTGTGACTACTAATGCCAGAGCTGGGGGTGGAGGTCTTAGAGTACATCTGTTCCCCTTTGCAGAAGGGGCAAGGCCTAAAGGGTGGCAGATGGCAGAGCTGGGACTAGCACCTAGGACTTCATTTTTAATGCTCCTTCTTGGCTGACCAAGGCCCCAAGCACAAGTTCAGCTGTGGAAGTCAGAGACCGAGACAGGAGTCGGCCATAGTCAAGATGGCAGGGTTTGCCAAGGCCTCTCCTTCTGATCTGCCTGTGACTGGGGCAGCTCAGGAGAGGACTGCCATGGAGAACAGCCCACAAGATGGGAGTTAGCACATTTGGAGGTCTTGCAGGAATTTCCTGTTGTGTGATCTGGGACTTTCAAACAGCCCCCACCATACTGAGGCTGTCTCTGTCCCCTCCCTCTGAGGGGAAGCTCACATCTGAGTCACTAGCTGCCTGCACCCTGTGGCCCTCAGTGACACGGGCCATGGTTCAGGGAGCCCATGCTGGGGTCTGCATGGAGAACAAAGAGCCTACAAGCCCCGGGGACACTGGAATCCCAGCTCCTTTCAGCACATTTGGGCTGCTCAGCTGTCACTCCGGCAGCCGGAGGACAGGTTAGCAACATGCAACACATGGATCCTGGGTTAAGGGCTTGTTAACAACAACCTGCTTCTGCTTCTATCATTTCTTCCCCTACCCCTTTTAAAAACTAAGAATAAGGCCATTCGTGGACAGGGGTTAGACAGAACAATGGCCGCACCAGTGAACAAGCCCAGTCTGGGAACCAGCACCATATGCAGGCCGCAGCCGGAGAGGGAACAGCCAGATCTCAGGCTCTTCCAGCATGCAGGCTGGCAAACAAGAAGTACCAGTCTCTCCCCCAATAAGCAACTGGTTGATCTGGAGAAGCACAGGCTGGGATGATAGCTATGGAGGTGAAATGCAATTGGATGCCTGGGGTGCTTTGGGATTTCACTAACATTGCAGGTCTAGGGCCAGTGGTCTGATCATAGGTTCAGAGGATATTGCTAAGCAGTGTGTCATCTAGGGGGGAATCTCCTTCTGAGGGTTGCAGCCATTGTTGATTCCCTATGATCTCATTTTGCAGTCCTATACTGTTTTCATTGTTTTATTGGGTTGGGTTTTATTCTCTTTCGTTTTGTTTGATTATGTTAAATCCCATGACAGGAGAAGCTATTTCAAGGATAACAAAATATTATAATGGTAGCAATTTTGAATTTACTATTGGCTTGAAGTCCTTTATCATATTCATTGCTTTACTTTTACTGTTTCTATTCTATTCTGTTCTGTTTCAATTTTACTATGTCTGAAGTTACCTGCACCTATTTTGAAGACATCAAAAGGTATTATGGTAACTACTGCTGATTTCATAATGTTCTGAAGTCCTGTATGTCTTACACTGGTTTGTTTTGATTGGTTTTATTCTGTTATATACTCTTTAAAATAAAAAAAGAAATAAAAAAAAACAAAGAATAGGACATATCACACAAACATAAAACACATGCGATGTGTACATTACCATGTTGATGGAAAAATAAAGCACAGTACTGTTCAGAGCCCCCAGGCCCTCAGCTAGCTTTAGGATCATCTCCTCAGTTTTCCCTGCCAGTCTGGCACTTGTGGATGCGTCACTAAAGATCAGTATTTAGTTTTTGCCTGTTATTACATGTAGTGACCATTTGCTCATTTTTATTGTAGAGTTCTTGACTGGGTACCTGCATTTTATCCATCCATTCTACTGTCCAGAACATATGAGTTGCTTTTAGTTTGGGGCTACAACAAATAACGCTGTAGAAAATATTCCTGAACACGTCTCTCAGCTCCTGGGTACAGGTGTTTCTGTCATCAACATTAATGATACAAGGCTGCCTTATGCACAAAGTGCCCCTTCACCTGGACTGCTCCTGCCAATCCAAGTTCCAAGATGGTCTGTCTTTCCACCTCACAGTCCCTCTCATCAATTTCTGTTTACGCACAATAAGGGTCATGATGATTCCAGGGCCAAGAAAGCCCAGCTGGTCACTAGAACGGAGGATACATCCAGATGTCACCTCTGTCAGACAAAGCCCAAGGTTTTGAAATTCTGAGCGTAACCAGAACCAACAACCAAAAAACTGGGTTCTCCAGAAGAAAAATGTCACAAACTCCCCCAAACTAATGAGGCAGCATCTCTGGCGGGGGAGCATGCTATCAACTGTGAACAGTAAGTACAAACATTTTCCCAAGATACAAAGCACAGCTAGACTGCACTCTGGTCCGTCCCAATCTGCTGTGGGCGGCAGAGGAGAGGATGGGGTTGGAGGAGTCCTGGACGCTGCCCCCAAAGCCACCACCTACCTGTACACAGGCTGCATCTCTCTGGCTATGCCAATGACAGCACCTGGCAGGAAATTGTCAAACTCTTCAAACAACTCCCGGATGTTGGTCTTGTATTTTAGGTCGAGGTCCAGCTGAATGATCCGCAGGATCTCTGGAGGGTGGAAAAAAAAAAAGACAGTAAGGCCAAGGGTGGCAGCATATGCCTAAAATCCTAGCTGCCTGGGGGACTGAGGCAGGAGGGTTGTGAGTTCAAGGACAGCCTAGGCAACATGGTGAGACCTTGTTTCAAACAAGCAAAAACACAAGATACAGGCACACATGTAGGAGGCTCAACCAACAGAAGACAAAGCAGAACTTACAGAGAAGGGCTTACTGTTGTTGAGTGATACAAAGTTACTGCTAGAAACAAAGGCCCTGACCTTTCACCAATGGGCATCCCATCTGCATCTAAACTTCTTTACAATTGCTTGCCACATTTTTCTTTCCAACTGCAGATACTCATTTTATTTAGAACTAGGTGCTGGAGGTCCAGGCTAAGCTTGCTGTCTAAGTGGAAGGGTTAACAGTGCACCTTTTCATTCTTGAAAATGTGCTTTGGATGATACATGTGTGGATACCCTACATAAGACTCAAAACACCCAGGTAGTTTCTCTTTGGGGAACAGGAGGTAAATACCCCAAAGAAGAGAAAGATGAAAGACATCATCTTCTTAGGCCCCTGCTAGGAGGTCTGCAAACCCGGCTATGTCAGGTTAAGACGTAGATCTGGAGGAAATCAGCAAAAAGTCTTCAGATACCAACATGTTTTTAATGTACTGTCCACAAGACAAAAGGAGCCCTAATTACCAGTCTCCTGCTACCTAGCACATGAGAGCTATTCGCTCTAGATGGCTTGGGGTGGAGATGAGGAAGGAGGCAGAGTTCAGCCAGGCGTGGGGGAGAAGCACGGGCTAAGGTCATCCCCTTGTCTTTCACCCAGCTTACTTGACCAAGCTCCTGCAGCATCAATGCCAGGAGGGGCCCTGGCCTCACCAGGGTCAGGCGGTGACTATGAACAGAGGGCAGCATGAGTGCTGACGCATACACTGGAAGTGTGCCATGCGGGTCCCAGAGAGAGGGCACCTGGGCACACTCCTGGGTACCAAGGAGGAGGTCTGGCCTGGGAACACACACCTGAGCTTAAGTTCCAGTCTGGGTGCTGATTAATTCAGTGTCGGGGAAACTTATTTTACTTTTCTGAATGTTGGATGCCTCATTTATGAAAACAGGGAGGCTATGGCATGCCTAGCAAGGCTGGGACACTGCCAGGATCTCACTAAGGACAGCGGGGACCTCACTAAGGCTTGAAGCAGTCAAAGAACGCTTCCTGGAGGAGGAGGACTCAGCCCAGGCCCTAAGCATAGGAAGGAATGGAGAGGGAAAGGTCCACCAATACCCACTCTGGAAGGTTGGCTCTCCCCTCTGGTCTCTGCTGTCCTCTTTTGCCTGTCCAGCAAGTAGGAGAACCTCACTCTATACATGTAGGCCCCCGCAGAAGCCCTCTGAGGACAGGCCCACGTCTCTCGCATTTTGGCCTCCACCCGTTGTGCAGGGATTGGCATAGAGCAAACAGTCATTGATGTTTGTGGACCTCAGTAGCTATTCTCTGAATTAGTTTAGGAGGAAATCACAGTTTAGGATTCAAGGAAAGCTGACTCACTTGTTACTTGTCCCATTTTCCTTTGTGATGCAGAAACAAAACCTTACTTAATGTTCTTCATGACTCTTCTAGAAAGGAAAAAAGCTACAGTGATAAGAACTCAACTGGCCAGGCAGAGGAAAGGGAAGCGACGCCAGGCTGGTACAGGAAGCTGGGTCTGTGGGCGAACGTGATCTTTCAGCCTGGGCCATGCCAACCCCGCACTCAAGGAGCAAAACGACTGTTTCCTTCCTGGACCAAAAAACCAACAATAACAAGAGTAACAACCCAGAAGTCAGGAAGGCTGGTAACCCGGGAGTCTGGATGTCTGGAAGCCCCTGCGGTGACTTCGCTGGCCTTCTGGAACCCTCCCATAGTGAGGGGTACACAGCAGAAACAGGCGGGGAGGACCCGATGGTGACTTTAGAAAGGGAAGGTGGCACAGGAGTGGAAACTACAGCCACGATGGGCTGTCAAGGACTGACCACCGGAGCCCAAGGCACACCTGTGTTTTCTAGCCATTTTAAGCTTTCTTTCAATTCATCTCCTGGGCCCCAAGCATCATTATCCAGGGCAACTCTTACCTACCGGTAAAGCAAAGTCCTAACCATGCAGAGAGAGGATGGCACAACACCCATAACAGGGAATTCACATCACCCAGGTTCTGTGGATAGGAGTGTAGGGGACCGGGGCATCTAGCTAGGAGATGGGATAGCTTCAAGGACGCATGGTGGCCCCAAGGACCACTTTCAATAACATCAACGTTGGCCGCATGAAAGCACCATCCTTTCCAGTCATTTTAAGGGTCCAGCATTGCCCAGACAATAGTTTATTTTTCATAACTGCCCAATATGTTAAGTAGTGTTGTTTCCATTTTTAGATAAAGAAACTGAGGCTTGGAGAGGTTAAAAACATTAGCCCAAGAACACAGGACTAGTTAGCGTTGGGGTGGGATTGGAACCTCGGTCCGTTTGACTTGAAAGCTGGACTGTGTCACGCTCCTTCCTGCACACCTGATTCTCCACTGATGAGGGAAGCAGGGTGTGGCCCTGCTGGGACCACACAGGGCCAGGAGCACACAGAAGGGCCAGGGATCTTCAGTGAGAAAAACAACTCTAGGGCAGGGCAAGAGGCTGGCCAGTGCAGACTGGAAGGAGAGAAAATGAGGCACTGGTGGCACTTTCACTGTAACTCAAGAAACAGTGGATGGTAAGAAAAGTCATTCATCTGTTTGGTGGCACCACGGGGAAGCTCCTGTGGGTCCTCTGGGCTTTCAAGGCATCCAAGTCCTGTTTGCTCTGCAAGCAGCAGCCCGGAGCCCTCCTTTCCCAGCCACCTGCACAGGCCTAGTGGAAGCTGTGGCCTCTTGCACTGTGCTCAAGTGCCTGCCTGGGTCTTGATGCCAGGGGCCCGTGGTCGCTGTGCCCTCTCTGCGTCTGCGTGGAGAGAGAGCCCCACGCCTGCAGAGCACCCTCTCAGAGACCAGGGATGCGCTGGGAGGCAGAGTTGGGACATTGGTTGCTTCCTGCAGACTCCCACACCCTCTTAATGAGCCCCTCTATAAGCCCAAGCACTTTCCCTGCCACTCAGGGACTGGCTGGGAGTGACCCGGGACACTGGAAGCTGAGATGCTTTCACCCGTGAGGTGTGATAACAAATACAGTGCATGTTTAAATTTTAAAAAATTTATTACCATGAAAGACACATTGCCATTAATCTCCACTCCCCCAATACAAAATCCTTCCCCTTGGTTCAAACACTTATCCCATCATTCTTGCCACTAGCCAGAGCAGTTCTGAGGTCCTCTCAGTGGTTTTACTTGTTTGTTGTGGCTGCTTCAGTGTCCTGCATGGATTCAAAATGTTAACCTTTGCTGGTAATTTTGACTTGGGGAAGAGCCAGGAGAGTTGCATGGTACCAGATCCAGTAAATAAGGTAGGTGAGGACATAGCGTCATGTTTTTATGAGCCTGCCTTTCCAACGAATGACACTCAGAGACAGTGTTATCCTATGTTTCAATCATACCTGGTATTTATGGCTCCTTAGTCCTGAGATGGTTTGGGGAAGCTGCTCTTACAGCTGCCAGCACTTCCTTTGGGGCCTCACTGAATGAGGTAGCTGATGAGGAAGGAAAGTAGCACAGCTCACCATGCTGATGTGACCCTTCATCATGTAAGGTGACGGGCCAGGTGGGGGCAGGGGACAGCCCCCTGCTCAGCCTACATTGTCACTCAGATCTGGGTCCAAAGGTTAGCTTCTTATGAAATTATGAAATAAAATGCCAAGTTTTAAATGTCACTGCTGAAAAGAGGAAGGCGCTTACTAGCAATGAGGCAATTTATTAGGATGACATTATTTAAAGGGACCTGTTCCTTTGGTCTCTGTTTCTGGTGGAGACAGTTCTCTGTGGGAACTACATTGGGAAAGTTTACACGAAAGGCTGAAAGGTGACTGGTGATCTAAGGACAAAATGAGATTGCTATATGGAAGTGACAGCCACAGTAATGGCCCGGAGAAGATGCTGGTTGGAAGACAGCTGAGAGCACACAGCAAGACCACTGACATGAAAGGAATACATGAGTGAGATAACTGCTGATGCTCTTGTGGTTTATCAGACTCCCTCCTGTCCTTTCCCAAGGAGGGTGATGAACTCCTAGAGAAGAGTAAGTATGTCAAGTCCCAAAGGCACCTGACACAATTAGGTCCTAGAGTGACCACATAGTGGCCCAGGAAGATGTGACCCTGAAGACGGATGAGGCGTGGCCAGAGGAAAGAAACCAGACTGCCACGCTCCACCTAAGGCCAACACTGGTCTTCACCTCCCACACTAACCTCAGGCAGGGATGCTAAGAATGCACCTCGACCTCGGTGATCTCAAAGGGAGGCAGGAGCCACATGTAACCCTGTGGACCCAGAGTGGCCCGTGGAGACACTGGCTCAGTGACAGGAGAAAGATGCCCTCTTCGCACCCCATGCCTACCCCCTGGGTCCAGGGGAGCCTGCTCATTCCTGGGAAAGTGTTCGCTGCTGCATCCAGTCAATCGAGCCTTCCAGTCTGTCCCTCATCCTTACAAATCTTCTCATGTATTTCTTTAAGTCACAGTGACAAGAAGTAACGGGTGGTATGAACCCATGCCATGTTCTCAGGTGGGGAAACTCTTTCCCGTGCAGTGGCATCTGGTCTGAGGAGCACAGCTGTGCTGAGGTCCTCCTGCTGCTGACTGACTGGCCTCCCAGAGAGGACGGAACCAGGACGGGGCCCAGCATCCCCAGTGGGGTCCGCAGTTGGGAGCTCTGAACACTGGTTCCTGGAGGAGGTGGCAGTGAAGTATGCCACCCAGTTGGCAAAGGTGCTGAGGCTCCAGAAGGGCCCTCTACTCTGACTCCCATTTCCACCGGAGCTTTGGCTCTAGGTGGTAGAGTCAAAAGTGGGGTGCCACTCTCACAAGGGACACGTGCTCTCCCTTGGCCTCTCCAGCTCCAGTTTCAGGCTCAGGAAATGGCTCTACAAGACGCTGGCTCTAACAAGTTGGAAAGCAAAGGAGAAGGTAGAAAGTGTGAGCCAAAGTCATAGCTTTCCAGGCCTCTGTAGCCCAGTGACCATCATCTCTGCCTGGGCCCACATAGCCCCCTCAGCAGATCCAGATCCTCTGGGGGGTGTCTCCGGGACTGAGGACAGCGACACCTGCTGCTGGGCTCCAAGGCCAGGGCTCCCTGCAAGACTGGGTGGGACTGAACTGCAGAGGCTGCATTCATGGCACTGTCCCAGCTGGGAGAGTCCCAGATCAACATTCCCCTGCGGAAACAGGCTTGGGACAACTCGTCATCGGCTTCCAATTAAACCAGCCACAAGGCATGTCATCTGACCGTGGATGGAATTACAACCAGAGTGAGTAATTAATGATACCCGAAAACAAACAGCAAAAGAGAAAAAGACTCCCAGATTTAAAAAAAGGGGGGGGGGCGCTCTTTTCCTCTCCTCTTTCTTCTCCTGCCCCCGGTCACAGTTCCTGGCAGATACATCTTAACATGCAAAAACAACGTGCAACCAAGTAGATCAGGAAGAGATGAGAAGGTAAGCCCGGGGCCGCCACCCTGGGAAACAAACGGGCCTTCTCCGAGGGACAGGGCACCCACGTAAATGCCTGTGTCCCTCTGTTCCACCACATCTTCAGAGTTTCCAGAGACAAATATTTACAACACATCAGAGCACGCCTGCCGCAGAATATCACTCCAGCACAGAGGCTTGGACAGAAGGGGAAATGATGACAGCGGTGAGCTATGCGATCCTGCATCCTGAAGCAGGGCCCTGGCCGCAGCCGCCTGGAAAAGGACCCTGTTTTCTCAGCGTCCACCCTGAAATTCTGCAGCAATTTGCCACCTTCTTTGTCACAGTCAGGCTTTCTAATGGCTGCTGGACAGCACCTCTGGCAGGCAGGAGCCAGAGAGAGACTAAAGGGTGGAAACTTCTTCCCCTGAGAGGCCAGGGTGGGGTCCCGGGCGGGCAGGACAGGCACAGTTGCGGTGCTCCATCAGCCACACTGGGCGCTTCTCCACTGCGGGTCCACGTATGAGATGGACGCTGGCCACTGCAACCACAGGCCCAGCTGTGTCCCCAGGGAGATCTGCGGCTGGAACTGGCGCTGGCAGTTCTCACATCCAACAGGAAACTTGGGTCGTTTCCCAGCTGGCCCTCGAAGCACCCTGCTCCATCCCTCTGCCAGGGGCAGTGCAGCTGCAGGGCAGCTGTCTAAGGATGGGAAAAGCTGCTCCGAAGGAACAGAGCAGCACGTGCCAATAGTTTGAGGCCTTGGGCAGATTCTGGGACTGCAGAAGCCTGGTCAGGGAAGCACCTCGTCTCTAAGGGTGGGGAGAGCAGCCCATGTGGAGGGCTCCCTGTTTACTGACTGAGCTAGTGAGTCTCCCCTGCACTTCTGTGAGGGGGCGTTCCAGGATTTCCTCCCACTGCCAAGTGAAGAACCTGGGCCTCAGAAAGGTTTAGCAACTTATCTAAGACAGCCCAGCAAGGAAGCAATTGCATGTATCCCTCACGGGGCAGTTTGGCCCAACACATACAAGCTTCTCATGAAAGCCTCAGACCTTTCCAAAGCCCCCATTTAAACTCCGTATCTTTTAAAACCAGAAAAGCTTCCACATAAAGGGAAATAGCAGACAGCTCCAGACCATCTCTGAGAATTTATGGACAATTAGGGTTCCCCACTTCCCACCATCACCTCCCTCAGAATGAAGACTTCTGAGATTTCCCTTGTGAACCAAGGAACCAATGGAGACACTTCTGGAAAAGACATTTCAAGGCCAGAGAAGTCAGCTGAAAGGAAGTCTTTACTGACAACAGCCAACATATGTAACCTCATCACACACAAGGACACATCCCAACTCAGGGTGCGATTAGTATTATTACTCCTGCTTGACAAAAGAGGAAGTCAAGAAGTATGGGAATCAAGGTCACACAGCTGGTGGGGGCTCGCCCTTGAATCTGTCAGCTCTGCAGCCCCCCACACCCTCCTGTGTTCCAGGCCTGGATCCGCCACTCGTCTGCCCGGAAGGCGCTGCCTCCCCGTGCTAATCTATGTTTTCCACATTAGCCGCCCGCACCTCCGAGTGGTGGGGGGAAGCAAAAGGAAATGGAGTTCATAAGAATGATTTATGCAACCTGTTAGCAGCTCTGGTAAAAGGTTTTGGGGCCAGGAGGTTGAAAGGAATGATCACAGTCAGTTTTATGTATTAGTTATACAACAAACCCTTTCTTTAACTCTGCACGCCCCCTCGCCCCCTCTCAGGACACAGCGCAGAGAATCAAGTGTTAGCTGCAGTGGAGCAGGGTGCTGTTTACAGCTCTCAGCTCTTGTTCATGGAGAAAACAGGCCATTAGGAAAAGGGCGATGCCTGCTTCAGCAACACGGGGTCACGTGCCTCCAGTGTCACCCTCAGCACCCACTGTGGCTGGGTAGAGATCACCTGCTTTAGCACAGAATTTATTTTAAACTTGGCTGCAAAACTTTAAGGAAATGGCCAAGTGAAACAACACTGTGAACACCTGGTCTTAATCTTCCTCTCGCATCTATTGCAGAGATGAAGGGAGAGCCCATGCTCTGATTTATGAGGTCAGATGCACGGGGGAGGTGGGACTCCAGATCTGAAGACTTTCCGTGTCCACCGTATGGGTGTCCGCAGTCCCTCTTGGCCTTTCCATACACAGAATTTTTTTTTTCTGCTCTCCAAAACTTAAATTCTCCTTGTTTGGGGCAAGACCCCATTTTGACTTTGTTCACAATAATCAGACAGACGCTTGGTCTCAGCTGTTACCAGTTGGCTTTCCTTCATAGCCCCCAGCTAGAAGCTATAGAACCCAACCCTCCTTAAGCAAAATTGAAGATGTTTTCTGAAAAATACTGGTTCAGCTACCAGTGCTCTGCTCTGTCTTGGTTCAACTTCCCAAACTCCTGGTAATGTAGTTTTTTTGGTTTGGTTTTGTTGTTTTCTGCAGCTCTGGAGATTGAACTCTGGACCTTTGCATTGAACTACAAACCCAGCCTCTTCTCCCTTTTTTTGAGACAGGGTCTCACTAAGTCACTAAGATACCGAGGCTGGGCTTGAACTTGCAATCCTCCTGTCTCAGCTTCCCACACTGTGCCACCATGCTGCCTAAGTTGCTGTTCTTTATGGAATCGTGGCTCTTGTTTCTAACCTCTGGGGCCTTCTCTCCTCCTAGGTTCTAACAACTCTCCCTTGTTGAAGGAATTCGAGCCCATGCTACGTTATGGATTTAGTGTAAAAGCAGGGAAACCAACAGAGGTTTTGTCCTGCTGCTTGCAGCTCAACCCCCATGGTGCCATGACTCTTGCCCTGGCCCTGGTCCAGCTAGCTGTCAGGGTCTGTCAACAGCAACTCTGTGCCTTCAATTCATTCACAGAACAATGACAGAAATGCACGTCACTATGTTCAAAAGTGCATTCCCAGCTCATAAAATTCTTCCCTATGCTTTAGCTCATTTAATCCTACAACAACCCCAGGGGCAGGTACACTGGTGCATAGAACAGAACAATGTATAAAGTAACAGTGGTTGAATAAATGTGAGACCACAGCTAAGCTATCCAGGAATGACATGGCTGTTCCAAGAAGCTACCAAGTCTCTGGGCTCCTTCTGTCTTTCCATTCTGCTATCCTAGATCTGACCTCCATCCTTCAGGTCACCTCTGGTGCAAGACAGTTACTGGGGCTCCAGCCAGCTTGGCTGCATTCCAGGTAACATAAAAGAGGAAGAAAAAAGACAATCTGTCATATCTTGCTCCATGCGATGATGCAGACCTTGTAAGTACACTTTCTGGAAGTCTTTAACATTTCTTCTTGTTTCTTACTAATCAAAATTTTGTTACAGAGATATACATAGCTGCAAGGGAATCTGTGAAATGCATTTTATGGCATACCACTACCCCAAAATAAATGGAATCTGGTTATAAATGGAAATAGAATCAGTATAAGATGGCAACTGCTGCTTCCCACTTTACAAGTAAAGAAATAAAAGCCAAAGAGATCAGGTTTTACTAAGGAGATCTGGTAGATAATGACAAATTCAGAACACAATCCATGTCACCTGGCCCACGTCCAGATCCTGTCTGTCTCCCTGTTCCAAGTCTCTTCCTTCCACCTTGCTCTCCCCACAGCACTCCCCTGGGCAAACTGTCCACAGTGAGGTCCACACCAGCCAGACCTCTGCTGTATCCTACAGGACTCCTCGCCTTTGCGTGGGCCTCACCTTTCTCCGCCTTGGTCCTCACTGTGAATCTCAGAACCCAGCATGGTAATCAGCAAGGAGACCAAGCCAGAGGAGCTGGGCAGACCCTTGATAGCATCACAATCCCCGAACTCTGGTAGTGTTACTACTGGGAGTTCAGTGAGCAGCTTACCTCATTGGGGGAAGGATAAAAAAATGGGGACATCTCCCAGGGGTGCTAAGGAAGCACCCAGTCTGCTCCCTGTGCTCCAGCACCTTGGCTCCCTTTTCCACAGCTCTAATATTTGTGTTTTGGCTACAGTTCTTGGTGTGAACGATGAACCTGTTGCTCTCCCCCTGGGGTTGAGCTGCCTCTGTTCTTTCCACCCAGAGACTAGTCCTCCTCCAAACGGTGTCCTGCAGCCCAGCACCATCCCTGGTCTCCTCTGCCTCCTCCAGCTGAGAACAGCTGCAGGACCTACCACCAAAGGAGCAGTGTGGACCATGGAGAGCTTCCACACGGTGAGTGCCCTCTGGCACTGTCTGTCTGTGGCTACAGAGCAGCTGAGAAAAGCAGAATCCTACATCTTCCTGCTGCATAGAAGCCTACATCATGGCATCTTCCACAAATCCAGACATGCCTCTCTGGACATGATCAGTTGAAAAGCATGACTGAAATATACAGTGAATATTTAAGTTTAAAAAAATATACTACAGTACAAGACACTGCCCTGATTTCCCCTCAAAATTCCCTCCCTCTCTTCTAACACACTTCTCTCATTGTTCTCTCCACTTTCTGAAGCAGTTCTGGAAGTCCTCACTCCTGAGTGTCTTTACAAGGTGTGATAAAATATAAAAAATACAGTGATTATCAGAGTGCCATCTAGGGGAAAGAGAGGTTCATAAAAACATGACACTGTGTCCTCATCCACTTACTCACCAAATCTGGCACCATGTGACTTCCTGCTCTTCCCCAAAGTCAAAATAACCATGAAAGGTCAACATTTTGCGTGGATTCAGGACACTGAGGCAGCCACAATAGCACAACAAAAGAGGACTTCCAGAGCTGCTTCAGAAAATGGCAGGAACGATGGGATAAGTGTGTTGGATATGAGGGGAAGAATTCTGAGGGAGATTAATGGCAATGTGTCTTTTATTGTAATCCATTTTTTACAACCCAAACATTCACCATATTTTTAGGTCACGCCTCTTATGTGAAGAACTACTCATTCCCTTCCCTTTTATAGCAGGAGAAAAAAATATGACTTCAAATTTCTCAGTAGCACCCACCACCCTAACATGGTTAGCAAACTAAATGGCCAATGGCCAAATGGCTCTTTAGGGTGCCCATCCCTTGCCAAAACATCATGTGATAATACTAATTTTATACTACATTTTAAAAAGATGAACTAGCTATCATTATCTATAAAATGATGAAATACCTACATGCCAGGCACTAGGCTAGAATGTGTTACCTCGTTTAATCTGCATGATGGGGTTTATTGCCCCATTTTACCATTTCCCCCACCTCAAGACAGCTGTAATGTCACTGCTGTTGTCCTGGTGCACCGCGGTTACTCCTAGTGTGAGTGTGACAGGAACAGCACAGAGGTGGGGAAGTCGAAGGCCTGGCCCCTGGGCCTGCAGCCAGGCTCCAATTTTTATTCAAAACACAAATTGCTTCACAGTGAAGCAGGGATTCCCCTGTAACATCCACCCAGAAACCTCCTTCGCAATGTTTTCCTAAGAGTCCGTGATTTAAAAGATTTTATCCACTGGACTGTTCTTAAGCATGAATTAATTCATTTCCTAGCTTAATTAAATATTGGCTTAATTTAGTTTTTTTATTTTAATTGAATGAAATTTAAGTTGTTTTAATGTTAATTAAAGACTTAAACTCCAATGGCAAATTGACAGAACTGTAGCTGAAAGCAAAAGAACAAAAAGGAAAAAAAAAAAAGGCTTCCACTCCTAAACATTTCAGCATGTACTTCCAAAAAACGAGGGCCCTCACTCTCATCACTGTAGTGCAACCTCAAAACCACTGAACCCAGCTGGGTGTGGTGGCGCACACCTTTAATCCCAGCACTTGGGAGGCTGAGGTAGGAGGAGCGTTGTGAGTTCGAGGCCAGCTTGGGCTACAACGTGAGCACCAGGCCAGCCTGAGTTACATAGTGCGACCCTGCCTCAAGAAAACTAGGGCTGGGAGTTTGGCTCAGTGGCTTAAGTGCCTGCCTGGCAGGTGCGAGGTTGCGAGTTCAATCCCCGGTGCCGCAAAAAAAAAAAAAAAAAAAAAACATTGAACCCACAGTCCCACTTCAAGTACATCAGCTGTGCAAAAGCAAAAACAAATGCTCTTATATAGGACTGTGGACCATTGCCCATCTCAGTAATCCCTTGGTCCTGCCTCATACTCCGTGGCCTGGGAGAACAGGTCAATTATTTAGGAACGGCCCTGATGGTTCCCGTGCCAAGATCCAGGCTGAACACTTTGGTCAGGAGCAGACAGAAGCCACGCGGTGCTCCCCGATGCCCCTCACCAGGAGGCGCACGCACGCCAGGCACCAGCAATGGTTGCTTTGATCTCTGAGAAGCTACTGTTTTTCTCTTCGTAACCACAGCGCTTCGCAGGGTAATACTTCCCCCAACTATGACAGCATCTTACTTCTTTACACACTTCTACCTGCTTGCTCTAGTATCAGTTGGTGATTCTTGTCTAAATAAATTATTACCATGTCAATTGCCAGCTGATGACTTTCTGACGCCCTGCTCTACTGTCTAACATTTATTAGCAGATGTGCTACTATCAAGAAGCGCTTTCTGGGGTCCCCTCTTGTGGCAGGCTGCACCCAAGCAAAAGCTCCCTTGATCTTGATGGGGAGGCTGGGTGCTGCCCGCCACAGGGGAACTAGACAAAACAGGGCAGTGGGGCTGCCAACTCCAGGCACTGTGCCCATTATGGGAGCAAACGGGGTGCCAGGGTCCCTGTTGGAAAATCTCCACAGCATCAGGCTAGAGGGCCACCATCCATTCTTACACCAATCAGTAAACAGGAGGGGACAGCTGTATGGCAGAGGTACTCCCAGAAGGCTGCGCCAGACTATCTTTCCCTCCGTATTTATTTTTTGAAACAAACCACAAAACAAGTTCTGTCTTATTTAACAAGCTGTGGACTTAGGGATTGGAGGCAAGTGGGAGCAGCATTAGCACTCTGGCTCAGAGGCTTGGCTTTATGCCACTTCTCCCCTGGGCATCAGCTGCCCCAGATTGTAAGGGAGAAACAGCCTCTGAGCAGCCCCGCTCTGCCCGGCGGCCTTTGCCCTCACTTACAACCTTCCCCGTGTCCTCAGAGCAGCCCAGAGGCAGGCCGGGCACAGCAGCATACTGTGTGGTACCGAGGTGACCCCTGCTCTGCCACGCAAGCCACAGAGTCTCTACCGCATGCCACCCATGACGCTAAGTGGAGGTTCCAAAGTGATGGCATCTCGCCTGGCCACACGACTGCTAATGCAGTTTTTACCACATACTCTACTGTCATTTCCATCTTCTCCCAGCCAGAGGGTGGCACACTGCTCATAGGTCACCCAGCACGCATGCAGCAGAGCCATTCCTGGTGCTGGGCATGGGACAGTGCAGACAGCGCCACAGTGGAGAAGCAGCTGCTCTTGCCTTAGCCCTGAGCCACCCACGCCCCCTCTCCCATGCCATATTCTGTGATATTTTAATATCACTTTGTGGAAGCTGACATTGACTTAGTACCTACTATATGCCAGACACTAGAATGCTTTTATGCCCACTTTGTTTTTTGTTTGTTTGTTTGTTTTGGGCAGTACCAGGGACTCACGAATGCTAGGCAGTGAGTTACATCCCCATCCCTTCTTAAATTCTGAGACAGGATCTTGGTAAATTGCTCAAGCGGGCTTCAAACTTGCAATGCCTCTCACGTAGATAGGATGACAGGTGTGGGCCACTGCACTAGGCCCCACTTTAAAGTTTATAAATGCTAAAAACTAAGGTTGACAGCAGTCAACAATCTGCCTAGAGTCGTTCTGCTGGGAAGCAACACAACAGGAACTCAAGGGGCCCTGCTGGTTCCAGGATGGGTGCTCTTTCTCTTCAAGATGTTTCCTATAAGTGGGGTTCACTCCTAAATCTGGGCCAGGGTAACGATCCACACACTCAGTAGCTTAAAGCAACTATGAGTTCTTGCCCCTGATGGCTTTGTGGATGAGCAAGGCTGAGCTGGGCAGCTGTCATGGGGGCAGGAGTCTCTGGTGGGTGCAGTCAAGGGCAACTGGTCCTGGAGCACCCAAAGGCTCGGCCAGGCTAGAGCCCGGATGACTCTCACATCGCCGGTCATGGACGCTGGCTGTCAGCATGGGCCACTGCGGGGGCTGTGAACCTAATAAGCGCTTTTGTGTGGTTCTCCTCGGGTATGTGGCTTGGTCCAGCAGGGTTCCAAGAGGCAGTGTGTCAGCAATGGTTCCAAGAGACCTGGGATAAAGCCACATGGCTTCTTGCAACCCTGCCTGGGGAGACATAGAGTGTTACTGCCACCATCACTGCACCTGCCCAAAATCAAGGTGGGGGAGGTAAAACAAAGGTGTGAACGCTGGGAAACACTGCCCCTGAGCAGGTCACCTTTGGAGGTGACGCTGGCCCCTAGTGGAAGTATGGATTATTTTAAATATCTCCTTTATATAGTTTCCAAATTTTCTATCACACACACACACATTTTTATAACCACATAAATAAATTAATATCTGAAGCTATACAGCACTGTAATATATAAGACAATCAGTATGTCAGTTAACACAAGCATTTATGTATGGGTAGATACACACACTTACATGAAATAGGAAGAAAACATGCTAAAACATCACTGTGGTAAATGTGCAATTATTCTTAATATATTTTTCATCTTTTCAAAATGGACCTCTGTTGCTTTTAAATTAAAAACATTTTTAAAAATTAGCAGGACTTGATGGCATGCACCTGTAAGAACAGCCACCCAGGAGCTGAGGTAGGAGGACCTCAAGTTCAAGGCCAACCTGGGCAACTTAGTGAGACCCTGACTCAAAATAAAAAGGTCTGGGAATGCAGCTTCATGGTAGAGCGCTTGCCTAACATGTGAGGCCCTGGGTTCAATTCCCCGTACAAAAATAAGAAAGAAGTCAATTAATCGCTTCATGGAAAACATCTATTTTTTGGTCATGTGTATTACATTTCAGGCTTTTTGCCACAATATCAAGCTCTCTTTAGGACTCCTTCCCCCAGCATCCAGAGTTATCCATTTTTATAGCATTTTTTCCTAAGCCAAGGCCATTGAGGAGAAACTTTCGCCTCCTTCTTGCTTTGCCACAAGGTGATTTACTGGGCTTCCAAATGTATTTTTCAAAGAAAAGGCAAACAGCAAGCTAGAAGCCGCTCTCACCTGGTTTCTCTTCCTGTCATTTATTTAATTGTGTTTATGCTCCATTTCCCTCTCTTCTTGCCAAGGACAGCTCAAAGTCCCAGGCAATGGCAGGCGCAATCCGAGAAAAACCCTTGAGTTCACCAGGCCCAGTTTACCTTCTCAGAGCTCCAGGCCAAAAGGGACCCAAGGCAGAGGGAGGGAGCAGCCCCCAGCAGGCGAGGATGTGAGACCACCTGGGGGGCTGAGAGGGAGCCTCTACACCTAGATCTCTGTGACTGTGTTACCCTCACCAAGGACAAGGGCAGCTGAAGGTGATAAAAGCTGCCACTGCCTAAAAACAGAGACCACTGAAGCCAAACACTAAAGGACACAGGTGAGCCTCCTAGGGGGCAGCACAGAGCAAGCAGCGTAGCCGACGATGCCAAAGGAGGCCTGAGTCCTCAGGCGGTGCCTGTCTTGCCAAGGGAGGACCAGCTCCAACAGCAGGCACCTGGCTGACTCCAGAGTCTGCAGGCGCCCACGTTTGGGAGTGAAGAGGCGGATTTGTGGAGTCGGTCTGTGCTATTTTTACCCAGTCACTTTCCAACCATAAAACCACACACTTCAGATTGCATTGTTTTGTGTGGATTAAGCAATCTGACTTTGCCTCTCTTGTGGTTTAATTCCATGAGTGCCTATTTGAAGGAAAAACTTTGGCATCCCTATGGAAACAAATGACATCTTTAACCTGTTCATGGCAGGGTATCTTGATTTCTCTAAAGCTCACTGCTCTGTTATGGGGATACCATGACCTGCCTTTCTGTCCTCCACAAGGCAGGCAGATTCCCGCAGGTCTGGCTCCTAGAATGCTAGGCTGTGTACCCGGCTTTCTGGATAGCCCAGTCCAGTACCAAGAGCTGAAATGACCTCAATGCGATTCATGCAATAGTTATTTAAGACTTTGTTGGCATCTCGAGCGATAAATACCCAGGTGCAGAGTTGGACGAGTACCAGTAATGGAAAAGTCAACCAATCTTAAAGGATGCCCAGATGAGTTCAGGGGCAAGGCCAGGCACAACCATGTGGGCACAGAAACACTGGACATTTACCCCAAAAAAGAAAGGCCAGTCCAAGTTTTGTTTTTCTGCTTAAAACTTCACCTCTGATCACATCCCGAGTCCAGACGTGATGGTTGATAGCTTTCATTCCTGCAGTATGAACAAAGCCTGTCAAAAGTAGCCCTAGTTTGGACTGAGCTGTGGTTTTTCTGCCCAAGGATGGAGCCCTTTTCATTTTCAAATGAAAAACTTGGAATGGCACCAAAGTTTCCTTCTGCATTTCACGAAAGGCTTGTGATGCTTAATACAAACTGAAAAGAGAAGTTGTTAGGAGAAGCATTTTGCTTAGAAGGAAAAAACACTCTCTCAAAAGTAGACAGGTGGACACTGCTGAGAGGGTGCAGCCCTAGTTGGCTATAGGCTCTTGTAGAGGGCAGGTCCCAGGCCTGAGTCTCTGAATGAGCACAGCACCAACAGTAACAGGCCAGCGATACTTACTTCATGCTCATGGCCAACACTGCATGCATCCCATCAGCAGTGAGTACACATCACACCCTCTGGGGAACCAGATGCTGCTCTACCCACTGCAGGGAAAGCAGTGAAGGGACAGGTGAGGGCCCTGCAGTCATGTGGCTTACAGACTGCACAAGAGGGCTTCAGACAGCCGAGGAGAAAATAAAACAGAGCACAGGTGCGAAGTGTGATACTGGGAGGGGCTGCTGCTGCTGGGGGACAAGGAAGGACTTTTCTAAAAGCAGCATCAGAGCTGGGACCTGAATGGTGGGGAAAGAGAAATGCAAAGTTCTTGGGGAAGAGCAGGCAAAGAAAGCACACGTGAATTAGAGAATGCATTTAGTACACCTGATTAAAAATGAGGAGGGGCCTGATGGTGCAAGATCAGGGGCCAAGTCACACTCAGTGACAGTGAGCAGGGGTGTGTATGAAGCCCTGCACCCTACAGGCCAGCATGTGGGTTCCTGGCTAGGAGACTGACCTCCACCCCAGCCCCAAAACCGAGGCAATGGAAGTGGTGCCCACCTTTACTGGAAAGCTGGTTACAGGGCTGTGAGCAATGCCTAAACACCAGAAAACCCCCATGCCACCTCCCTTCTCCTTTCCTTTCTCTCTTTCATGTTCAGATTATCTGGAGAAGCCTGCCCTAATCTCCCCAGAAAACCTATTTTTGTGGTCTCGACATTCAAACCAAATTTTGGGTGGGGTCCATGCTGGGATGTGGAGGGGCCAAAACAAAGGGGCTACACAGACATGTGGGGTAATAGCAAGTATGGTGTTTCCACCAAGGCATGGCTCTTACCTAAGAACTTACATTCAGCTTGATCAACAGAGGTTGAGAGCACTTACCCATGGAAGTGAAATAAAGTACCACTGTAGCCTGTCCTCCAGTCTGTGTCTGTTGCACTCATAGTGTCTACCTCTGATGTTCTGTGGTCAAATCAGGGCCCAAGGGAGAGGGGGAGCAGCGCCCCACAGCAGTAGGTCTAAAAGCAGCATCCAGACAGTGAGTAATCTAAAATGCTTCCGGGGGAACATGCGAGAAAATGGGGGCCATATCCCCTGATTCAAAGCTGCCTTTGAATTTTGGAAACAATGACTTTACTGATGTCAAGAGATTCGGTAGAAATAGATAAAAGCAGGTTTGGGACAATGTACATAAGAAGTTTCTAGAATCCAAACGCATCTGAAGATGAACGAGGCTGCTCCCCATGGTGGAAGCTCCCACTCACAGGACACGGCACACGGGATGAGCCACTCACTGGGAGCCAGGCAGAGAGAGTCAGAAGTGATGGTGGAATCATGCCGTCCTTTCGCCAGCCCTAGGACTGTCTGACTTGATTCAGTGACTCCCTTATCTCTGCTAACAACCGCTGTGTTCAGCAGCCCAGCCAGAAATGACTGGTTTGCAGTCTTGTCTGATTTCAACTGAATCCTGAATCCTGAATCCAGACCTGTGGGGTCAACTGGGGAGACCTGTGTGTGATTGTGTACCTGTGTGTATGTGTGTGCAAGCGTGTGTGCATGTGCATGTATGAGAACTGCTGGGGCGGGGCAGGAGCAAGTCATCAAGACGGAAACAAACTCCACCAGGGGCTGTAAATTCACAACCAGCCCCAACAGGAAACCCCAGGACCAGGAACAACCCAGTCTACAAGCAGTAACAACCCCAGGACCAGGAACAACCCAGTCTATACGCCAGAACACAATTTCTTCCCCCTTGGGATTCCCCAAATTTTACTTAAGAAGAATAAAGGTGTGACACAAGTTTAAAAGCAAGCCACAGTTTCTCAAATCACTTCCTAGGTGTGGCTTTGGTCTTAAGAGCATTGGTCTGCACACCGGGTCATGGGGCTTGTGCGGGAACCCTAAGATGTCTCCTGCACAGACTCTGCCCAGCACAGCCTGGAGTGCCTCCATCTCCTCCCCACCCACCCACATAGGGGCTCCAGGCAAGGCTGGGGACAGGACACCAAGCAGCAGTGAGAGTGGGGGCCCAGGGCAGCATGCCACCTTCATCATCGTAGAGGAAGAGGAGCAGCAAGAAGGGCCCAGGATGGGAGATGGCCACACAGTATGCCTGGATGCCACAGCCCTGACCTGCACACCTTTGGTTCTAACTCCAGATCCCCCGTTCTGCACTGAAGCCTGGGGCAGGGGGTCAGTGAGAGTTCCTTGCTCACGTCTGGAGGCCTGGCTCACAGGATGGCCAAGAAGAAAACAGTTGCAGAAGTCTGGGGACAAACTGCCCCCGCTGGCCTGCTGGTCAACAGGACTGATTTCCCTGGCTGCAGCCTCCCTGCTTCCAGAGCTGTTTCCCTGCTTTTCTCATCTCACCGATCCCCTCTGAATAATTTCCTGTGCCTTTTTCTTTCTTTGGGGGCTGCACTCCTCTTCCTGGCTCTGTAGCCCCTGGAGATAAGCAAACAAACAGACCAGGGTCAGCCTGCATGCAGGAAGCCTGGGCCTCGTGGTATGCTGTCTGCCTGGCCAAGAGCACCAGCCGGCGACAGTGGCTAGAGCAGCAAGTGCCACTGCCTATGTGACCAGGCTCACAGGCCCAACAGCTCCATGCCCAGCCCAGCCCACATCTGCTTGTCAGGGTCAGCATTTTGCTCCTAAGAGGTCAGGTTCTCAAAGCTGAAGTCATCAGCTACAAAAAAGGAAGCAATATGGGTCATCCCTACTTGGCTAATGAGGGTGGCCACGAACCAAAACAGACCACTGAGTTAGACACCGAAACAGAAGAGGAAGTTCCTAAAGAGCTTTAATATTTTCCATGAGAGCCTTGGTCTCCCAAGACCTGTAATAAAATATGCTACTACAAACATACGTTCTATTTCAAGAGATAGCCCACTTCTCCAGTCCATTGCCAAACCAAAATGATGAAAAACTGCCATTTGGGAATTCTTGCCTTAGGCCACACACTGTGACAAGCACATTAATTAACTAAATACTGAAATAATCCATGTCGGGCTGGGGGTGTGGCTCCATGGTAGAGTTCTCGCTTTGCAGGCACAAGGCACCACAAAAAATTAAAATATAAAAATATAAATAAAATCTATGTTCTCTGATTCCTGATCAGCATCTTTCCAAGCGCTGTACTGAGGCAGGAAGGCATAGCAAAACTGGTTGGAGGAGTAAGCAGGACCAGATTCCAGGACACACGTGCCAAATACTGCCTCCTCCCTGCTTCCCCTCCCAATGAGAGTGTGCTGCATGGCTTTCCTCATGGTAGCCTGCCCTGCTGTCCCCCAGAGTGTACTTTTGTTTTATTTTAGTTTTCAATTTTTCCTCTCTTTTACTTGGCACAAGTCCACAATGCAGAGCCAATTTCTCCCTTACTTTTCAAATAAACTTTGTCACCATTTTTGGTGGTTTCTTTCCATTTTTTGTTTGAGATGACAAGAACCTGAAAACCAAGACATGAGCACCCCCAAACCCTGAAACATTTATTTATCAAGCTATTGCTAGAAGTAGCAGGTGCTTAACCAGGTATGTGCCTGTGGTCAAGTCACTTAACCTCTCTGTGCTGGCTTTTCTTAGCTTTAGGATGGACAAACCATCCACCTACCTTCCTACCCATTAAGAACTGTCCCACATAAGTGCTTAGAATAGTGGCCAGCAATTAATCATTGTTCACATTAACATCAACTATTGTGGATACTTTTATTGCCTGATAATGACAACAAAATCAAACAAATTTGCTTGTACCATAGAAGGCTTTGAATGCAGCACTCCCATGCTGAAGGGTCTAGGTCTCAAGGCATCCTCCAGATGAATCCGCCAGGTCTGAATTTACATGGGCGACCTCAGGCCACACAGACAGACTCCAGGTGGCAGGAGTGTGACTACCGCGGTCCAAAGCTCCTAACTGCCCAGCAGAGGAACCGACCTTCCGCTTGTTCCACCCTCCTCCTGCCCCTGAAACCCAGCAATAAGTCAAGGTCTGCTTCCCCATCAGGAGAGGGACGGTCTCCATTCATAGAGTCGCTGGTGAAAGGAAGGAAGTTTAAACAAAAGAACAATAAGAGGACCTACGTTTTTCATCCCTTTATGTGAAATCTATTTCTTGGACAACAGCTGTTTTTGACAGTAACAACATACTCCTCATAAAAGGTCAGAGTGAAAAGCTTGAGGGTAAAGCAGTCAAAAAACAAAACAAAACAAAATAAATCAAACAAAAAATCAGCCAACCAAACAACCAAACGAAAAAACATTCCCTGAACCAGAATTATTTTTTTACTGAGAGCCTTCTAATACGTTAAAATGTAAATCAAGGATCAAACAATTCTAAAGTCTATAGCAAGAACAGAAAAAAATTAATTATGTTATTATAGTGTGTAATATGCTTTCATCTACTTCACCACCTGCAGTTTCTATTAAGCTCTGCGAGGGGCCTGTTACTGTCCTCATTTTACAAAGCAAAAAACTGAAGCTCAGACAGGACGAAAACATGGTAGACTTCACACACCAATCCAGGCAAAGCCAGGCTTGGGTCTGGGGCCTCTGAGCCCACCACTCTGCTCCTCTCATGGGTCGGGTCATTTACAGAACCTAGAGGACTCAAGTCCCTCCAGATGGGTCGAAGTTTAGCCATGGTTGCAAACAAGAAGGAAGCATCATGGCCAAGAGCCTGGAACCCAACTGTTACAAACTCTGGTCCCCAGGAAAGGAGTAATGTGGGGTCACGTAAGACTCTACCTCTCAACTCCCTAAGTTTTGAAGGGAAATAGTAGGAGGCTTGAAGGCCTGAGAGTCCCCAGGGTTAAAGATCTCTGTGACTTACTTGATAGCACTAAGCTATCTGTGAGGCACCTCATTTTGGCAGCAGAACGCCATCTTAACTTCTGGAATGAAAACTTGTCAGAAGACAGGTTGGATTTATCATTGAGAAAGAAGAAGGAGAAAAAGAAAAACTAATAGCCTCATTACTACAACCCTACCCAGTGTACACCGCTTCCCCAGGAAGAGGGCAGAGAGGAGCCCGTGAGAAGCCCACCTGTGGAGAGCCCTGCTCGGTTCTTTGGTTAACGGTGAGCTGATCACCAAAGGAACAATGGATAAGTTTGGCAACTGCTTTGTTTCTACAATAGCAGATTGTGCAGTTTTTCCCGTAAAGCCTTCCAAAACGCTAAGTGTAGATTGAGGATTGGTCTTTCCCAAGACATGTGGAGCGCCCACATGTTGGATTTCGAGCTGTCAAACACCAGTGGATCCTAGCCTGGGACTAAGCAGATGGCACTGGGCTTCCCCGTGTTTATCTTTATGCAAAAAACCACCGTCAAAATCCCAGCTTCCTTCCTGGCCGTCACTACAGCCTCTTCACTCAGTTTAGGAAAACCTTCAAAATGGCTCAGAACTCCTCCCTGCAAACCTCTCTAATTTAGGTTTTCCTTCCCAGAAAGAAGGTCACCCTCTTTTCAGGGTTCAGTGGACAGTCAATACATCTCCCTACTCCAAACGCAGCCAACAAAACTACATTTGTGTCTAGCATAGACACCATGGACTGGGGAAATGTTCAGGGGAATTTTCAAATTTTGAAAGAAGTTCTTCAGTTCAGAAAAAAAAAAAAAATCTGAAGTTCCCCTCCAGGTCAAAGCATTCTCACTTATACCAATAAAATGGTCTACATTATAGTTTATTCCTGTGTCTTAAACAATCCTTTCATGCTCCTTTTTCCACACTGTGGGTATTTTTTCTTTCTTTTTGGTTTTTTTTGAGACAGGGTCTTGCTGCATGGCTCAGGCTGGCTTTCAACTCATAGTGATACTCCTGCCTCATCCTTCTGCGTACTTAGATTACAGTGAGTATTTTCCATAGCTCCATTTGGATGTTATTTTCTTTTATAAACTGTACAAGTCAGAGATTATAAGCAAGGGCCTGGCGTCCCTATGCCTACTCTCTGCAGAGCAGCCAGAGCTGCACAAATGACCTTGTTTCCATTAAAGAAAGAAGACAGAAAGGGAAAGACAAAAGGAAAGGGGAAGGGGAGGAAAAGGGACGGGAAGGGAACGAAAGGAAAAGAAAGGAAAAGTAAGGAAAGGAAAAGAAAGGGTGCACTGGAGAACTGGAAGAAAGGTCTGTTCTGGGAAAGAGGAGAACAATCAGAGTTTTGGAATGCTCTGTGTCTTTGAACACAGAAGAATGAAGAATGGAAAAAGCAGCTCGGCTGGGGAATGTTCCAACACGATAATCGGGCTAGCGGAATGTGACACCCTGCACATGTGTGGTGCA
This sequence comes from Dasyprocta punctata, assembly GCA_004363535.1. Classification (NCBI taxonomy): domain Eukaryota; kingdom Metazoa; phylum Chordata; class Mammalia; order Rodentia; family Dasyproctidae; genus Dasyprocta; species Dasyprocta punctata. The sequence goes on along the minus strand of RJWM01017665.1, from coordinate 5,808 downwards.
GAGGGGAGGGAGGAAGGCACTGCGAGGTCAGTCCCAGAGCTGATACCACAAGGACAGAAAGGACCAAGCAGACACCAAGCCACTGGCATCTCCGGGTCCTGCTCCATGGACAAAGCTATGATTTGGGGTTGATTGGGTTGGGTTTTTTCCTTTGATTTCTGAGGTCACTGAATGCCCATGGTAGTCACAAGGTCAGTGTGTGCTGATTTGCAGGACATCATGGGAGCCTCGCTCTGAGGCTGACACCAGCTCCAGTGTCAGGACAGCAGAGCTGCCCTCAGATGCTGAGAGACAGCATGGAGATGGTGCCTTCTCATTCTTCCTCCCAGTCCTCAACAACAGCTCACAAGTGAGCCCGGCTGCCTGCTTCTCCAAAAGGTGGTCCCGGGCCCATCTCACACCTGGATGCACCACTGCTTTCATGACGAACCCCAGTTTCCTCTTCCCACCACTCTCCAGTCTGCTCCTCTGCCTCCTCCCACAGCTGCCTGCTGCTTCCTTAGCACCCAAGCCTGGGCGACAACCTCCCTGCTCCCCATCCTTGACTTCCACTACAGGTGCTCAGACTATGACGGGCAGCAGAGTTAGGGAGAAATATTACAGGCAGACAAATAGGACTGTGCCCCCAGATGATCAGTGGAGGAAATGAAAACTCATTATGACTGTGGCTGGAGATAGCATCTGTTGGAGGCCGGGCCTCAGGATAAAGACAGAATGACCAAGCCTGAGATAAATGGTAACACCTGGACTAGTAAAGGCTAGATGGACATCAGTCACCTCGGTGGGTGACCGAGACCCTCAGACTCATTCCCTCCTGAAAAGTTCTTTGTTCTTTCCATGCACACTCGCTATGTGAGTTGCTTCCCCATTAGATCAATATTACCTAAGCTGCTCTACTTACAACCTTATTGGTCAATCATAGTCTTAATCCATGTTGTACCCACATGGTCGTGCTCTATAAAACTTACCCAGAGAAGTGGGGTCCTCAGCACCCATTCAGGACCCCTCCTTCCCCTTAGGAGCTATACCTCTCTCCCTCAATAAATATTTCCTACTCTTAATTAACCTCCTTTGTTCCTTAGAATTCATTCTTTGATTTTGGGGAAAATGAACTCAGCGCAATGGACATCTAGCAGGATAGAAATGATAATATTTCCCTATATCATTTAGAGGTCCTATATCATTCCTGTATCAAGACTTCCCCTGCCTAAGGAAGGGCAAAGCTCCACTGGTCAGACTCCACCAGTGGCAGCAAAGCTCTCTCACACCCACCCCTCCAGCCGTGGTCAGCGGCCCCTGCGCTCTGGTCACGTTGCCAAGGCTTCAGGTCCTAGAGTGCCTCACGCTCCTTTACCTCCTCCTGGTTCTCGGCCTTCAGTACTGGGCCTCCCTTGCCTCCCAGCTGGGCTAAGTCTCGCCCTGTTTCGCGGATGCATGATGTCTGGCCTCACTGCACGTTGCGTGAGGACGGTGCCCGCATCTGTTTTCCTGACCGCTGTGTTCCGAGCACCTCGGCAGGATCCACACAGAGCGGCCTCTCATGGACCTCTGTTGAGTGACTGAGGCACCGACTGCTAACGCCTCCCCAGTCTCTCTCACAGGAAGCAGACGCTGCGCTGCGCTTCTGACTCCTTCACTGTATCATCTTCCCCTCTGCGACCCTCAATGCTTTGGGGAAATTTCAATTTATCCACATACTACTCGGAGGAGGGCTAAGCATACAGTCCATCAGACACGGGGGCCATCTCCTCCTAATAACTCATCCTAAAGTTCTTGAGAGGGACATAACTCAGGAACTGAGGCACACAGGAAGAAAGGCATGATTTCTGCAAGCTTCTCTGGTTTGAACTGCTTTGCCAGCAGACTGAGGGAGGACCTCTGTTGACAGAAACTCTTTTCACCTGCAGCCGGAAGTGAAGGACACAGGCTGCATTTGGTGAGTGCGTGTTAATCTGAGGGAAGGAGCCGGGGCCAAGGGCAAGCTGGGCAGGACTAACAGAGCTGCTCACTTGCAAAGCAGATGGATCCCAGGAAAGACTCAGAACATCTCTTTCTTACTGAACACTTCAAAAAAGGTGTCTTGGTTTACTGACAACCTGTTACCTCTAATTTTTAAAAAAACAGCAAATTCATTCTCTCTGACAAAGGTCCCACTAAAGACAGTCATTGTGATGTAAAACGCATCTTCCAAGGGACATGAGTTCAATTAACACCTCAACAAGCTGGCCTGGCTGTCTATTTAGATGTGAGAATTAATAACCAGCTCTGGAAAAGGTCTGCTCCCAGAGATGGCACTTTTAAATGGGAAAAGAGGAAGGGGAGGGAATGAAATTAGTGTACCTTTCAAAGGTATTTCACAGGACTCCTCTCTGGTCAGGGCCTGGACTTTACCCCCTGGGGAAGAAATCCACAGGAAGGGAAGCTGAAACAATTCTCTGTGTGGCCCCAGGAGAAGCTGGGGGCACGGGACAAAGGGGGCTGTGCATTCCAGTGGCAGCTATTTCCACTCTGCATACTGTCTTCTGCAATCTCCTTTCCTGGGTTGGGCAGAGGGTGCCAGAAGGTGTTCTGGTCCCAAGGGTGCCCTTGAGAAATCCAGATTCCCGTGAAGACCCAGCTGAGGTGATTCCGCCAGGCACTTTGTAGACCAATGGTCAAGGATGCCTCCTCGATCCATATGGTGTCCCCCACTTGCATCCCCAGGACTCTGAGGTCTGGCTACCAATACTAGGTGATCAATAGGATCCCTCCAGTTTGGGCTTCAATGGCTTCAACTATCCTGTCCAGAGTACACTATCTCAGAATCATCGCACATTGAAGCTGAAAGGACCAAATTTTTTCCAGTCCCTAAAGCAATGCTTGATTTGCCGGCACAATGGGGTCTGTGTAAACATCAAACCTGGCAGAGACATATCAGAACCCAGGCGTACAAACTGGTGGAGAAGCATGGAGTGGCCTGGGTTCACGCCAGACACACAACTCTGTCAGGACAACTCCCCGAGAGCCACTGCCTTCACAGGAAGCTAACACTGAATAATAACACACCACCGAGCAGGTTCTATGGATCAGTCACTAGCTGAGTGACTTACGCTGGTTGGTTGATTCAAATCTCCCCCAAGTTTTGAGGCAGGTAGTAACTATATCTTCACCATTTTACAAGGGAAAACCAAGACCTCAGACATGAGTGACATGCCCACTGAGCTACACAGTCACCGGGGCATGCCAGGCTTGAACTAGAAGCAAAATTTTTTAAAGTGCTGAGCAAAAGCATCAGTGGCCACACACTGCAATTAGATAGATTTCACAGATCAATGAAATTAAGAAAATTATTTATTCTTAAAAGAATAAAATACTTAGGAATAAACTTACTTAAAGGTATATAAGACCTGTGTACTAAAAGCTACAAAACACTGCTGACTCAAACTGAAGATTTAAATAAACAGAGAGACATTTCATGTTCATAAACTGCAGACTCAGAGTTGTCAAGATGGGAATTCCCCCTGGAATTGTGGGGAACTACAGACATGACTCTCCTTGATGCTCCTTGAAAAAAGGAGCAACTATTCCATTTTGGATAAGCTTGGCCCTATCTCCATGTATTGATATGTACAGAGCTGGCTAGGTTATTTCTTTGTCCCTCAAATGGCTTTAAGCAATGTAAACTGGGCTGGCTGAGGAGCTGATGTGTAATCTCTAAGACAAAGTGACAGGTCAGTGTTAACCCAACCAGTGACTCCCCAAATACGTGGTTAAGCTGGGCAGGACAGAAAGCCCATAGGCTGGGACCAAGCCTCAAGAAAGAGGCCATGACTTCCCAGGGCAAACAGGACTGTGCATCGGCACTGAAGCACTGACCCCAAATAATTAGATACTATCTCAGTTGTTATGCAGATTGCTGTTTCTGCATTTCTTGCCCCCTGCATATCACAGAAGTGATCTTAGATCTCCTACCTAGCCCAGCTCATGATAATCACTGCAGTCAGTATTTCCTGCCACTCTCATTGTCACTCATCCCTGAGCCACTTCCCTCATGAAGAATTAATAAAACCTGGGTTGGGCTTTGGGCTAGGTCTTTGTTCTGGTGAACCACCATCTTAGGACCCCTTGGCTCCCCACAACTGTGTATATGTCTCAGTGTCTTTCTTCTCACCGTGGGTTGCACTGGAAGTGGTAGATTGGAATTAACTCGCTAGAATTCTAATAACTTCTCGTTGGAATTACAATTACAAACCTTCCTGGACAGAGCCGAGGCCAGGAAAGGGTTCTCTATAGGAATTATCCATAGATTCAATGCATTCCTATCAAAATTCCAGCAGACTTCTGGAAGGAAACTGTCAAGTTGATCCTAAAATGTACACGGTAATGCAGAAGCTCAGAATATCCAAAACACTTTGAAAAAGAACAAAGCTAAATAATTTAATAATATTCTCACTTATGAGTATGGTCTCAAGTCGTGACCATTTACTTACAAAAGTCTCAATGCAATCTTTCTTAATAGCTGAGTAGTACTCCATTGTATAAAAATACCACATCTTTTTTATCCATTCTTTGATTGATGGGTACTTGGGTTGTTTCCAAAATCTGGCTATTACAAATTGGGTTGCTATAAACATGGGTGCACAGATATCACTGTGGTATGATGTTTTCAATTCTAAATCAAACCCACATGTGTAAATACCGTATTGTCCCCTAGTGTAAGAAACAGAAAAGTATATATGATCCAAAATCTATAATAAATACTACGTAAGGGTAAAAAGCAGCTCAAAGAGTAAAAGTAATTGGGAAAGGAAAAGGCAGAAAAAGAAAAGGGAAAAGGAAAAGATATAAACCTGTATATATGTATATGTAAGATAACTAAAATGAACACACTGCTGAATGTATTCGTTATTGAGAAAAAACAAGTAATACTCATATGATTAGATCAATTTTACATCTCTATATCTGTTAATATAAGTAACCATTTTAAAGATAACGATATGCAATATTGCAACCATTGTCAACTTTCTATCATCCAGTTTTGTAAACCTGCAATGTTACTGTTGTGCATTTACTCTACTCGTTTGTTTGTCTCTTTTGCTTGTTGTCTTTGTTATATATGTCTTTTTTTTTTCTTCGCTTAAATTAAAAAAAAAATTCAATCTTAAAACTAACTATGAAGTGCACGCCTTTAATCCCAGCACTCGGGAGGCTGAGGTAGGTGGAGCATTGTGAGTTCGAGGCTGGCTTGGGCTACAACGCGAGCGCAAGGCCGGCCTGAGCTACATAGTGCGACCCTGCCTCAAAAAACCAGGGCTGGGAGTTTGGCTCAGTGCCTTAAGCGCCTGCCCTGGCAGGCGCGAGGTTGTGAGTTCAATCCCCGGTGCCGCAAAAAAAAAAAAAAAAAAAAAAAAAAAAAACTAACTATGAAGCCAGCAATTAATTCAGATAGTGTGATACTGACACAAAGACAGGCAGATGGATCAATGGAACAAAATGAATTCAGAAAGAAATCCTTACATTTATAGTTAATGGATTTTCAATACACATGTCAACACAATTGACATGTAATTCAGTGGGTAAAGGACAGGCAATTGATACACACATACAAAAAAAGGAAGGGAGAGAGGGAGGGAGGAAAGGAAGGAGCAAGAAGAGGGAAGCAAGGGAACACTGTATAACTTAGGCTTTAATCTCACATCATATATAAAAATTAATTCAAAATGGATTAAAGACTAAATGCAAGATCTTAAAGTACAAAACTTCTAGCAAAAAATACAGAAGCATTTTTTACCATGGCTTAGGCAATGAATTCTTAATAACACAAAAAGA